>NHTK01001188.1:2622-27012 GCA_002938355.1 Panaeolus cyanescens
GGGGACGGATCACCCAACATTTGATGCATCAGCGTCGTGAGAATGGGGTCCCCGATCTGAATCGTTGACACCTCTTGACCACCACCATGCCCCTGCGCACAGACCATCCTCTCTCCTTCGACCCCTTCGCCGACTCCTCTCGTAGTCTCTGTGCTATCCTCGACGCCAAAGCCATTGTTGGCGTCGCTTAGGTTCCTTATGTCCCTGCAACACCCTCTCCCTGCCGCTCTCGTTCACGCCCAAGAAAGACCCTCGCCCTCGCCATCGTCAATGATTGATGATCCTTTGTCGGTGGGGAGACTTTGAGTCCATGTCTTTCTTCATTTCAATACGAAATAAATGTGAGTAAGTCGCGTCTAGTTTACACTCTACGTGATGCTGACGAGTCTTTTGTGATGTATTATGCAGGTATGTATCATTTGGCTCTGTCATGGTGCACAGAGGAAGAGTGTTGATATTCCAACATATATGCACTTTCACTTCGTTCATTTGGTATGTCAGCCGGATGAAGTTGTTATTCCTGCCAGCCTCCTTTTTTTTACGCGCTCTCGTCTACACTCAGGAGGGTGCCCTTGGCTGCGGCTGTACTCTGCAACACTCACATTCCTGGACGTCCGTTTTTGAACCATGCAAAGAATGAGACACTATTGGCTGAACTGGTCTCGTATCGGAAATTGTTGCAAGGTCCTTTCTCATCTCCTCTTTCTGACTTCCATGATTCACCAGGGATATCTGCCTAACTATTGTGCTCGTAGACGTTTATCAGCGCGTTTTCTTCTCTACTGTTGGGTGTTCTCTCTCGATGCTCTTTACTTTCCTGCCTATTCTTCATGTTAAATCTCATTTTCGGTTTCCCGTCGTGCTTCCGCCATCGTTACAACTGTATACATTTGAACTCTCAGCGCGTGGTCTCTTGTCGGTCTCGGCTTCATGTCTCTTGCCCCATACAACAACTGAGTTGCGCCATTTGGAATCACTGTTGGTTTAGATGTCGCTGATTGTCATCACAGTGAACTTGCTCTGAGAACCACCCTATTGCTCAATCCACTAATCTGCGCTCAGTGAGCTTGGTTGGGTGAATACCGATGGGAATCATGCTCTTTTGGACTAGGTGCTCATCGAACGCCGTTGCACGTTCATCCGCATGTCGAGACGATCCTTTGCCACCTTCCTGTTCACTCTTTCGCCATTTCTTATCGTCAATCTGTGATAGGTGATTTCGCCATGTCGCTCCCTTACATTTGGTCCTACCCGTCACTTGGTTTTCACATTTTCACTGCTCCACCAACGACGGCTGCCCGCTGCTCAGTACCCGCCGATCCAATCCTAAATGTTCATCCTCGAATCGTATAAAGCACGAGACGCTTCAATGGCTTGATTCAGGTTCATATTCATTGGTTGAACAAGCGACATGGAGTGTGGATGGTACGATCGATGACCCGACGACGTGGGGATGGGAGATAGTGTTTATATCCACTCTCTTCATCGCCATCCATGAACCGCAGAGCATCGTGATTCTCCAATGTGCGTCTTTCGTCCAGCTACTGTCTTTCGAGGTGAATGCCTGCACCATCACTATCCTTGACGCCGCGTCCTAATGTTACTGCCACCCTTGCGCTTTTCAAGTCCTTAGCTACGGCTTGTCCTTCTGCCATGATCCCCCTTCCAACAGGTGATCCTAATTTATTGGTGGGCGCATGTGACGATGTCTGACCGGCCTGGTTTTACCATGCGCATCGTTTAGAGCTCGGGATCGGCTTCGGGGTGCGTATTTTGTCGCTCGTTTGTTCTCGCGCCTAATTGCATGTACGGTGCGCACCATTGTTCTGCCCGGTTGTTGCCGAGCTTTCCGAATACACACTGTCATTTGACGGTGAGCTGACTTGAGCTTAAGAAACACTGTAGTAGGACTACATCGATTAGAATTCTCTTGCATACTGGTGAATACAATCATTTTTCGGTCACGAACTTGCAATTCTAACGGTGAACATTTCGCATGATGTCTCCACACGCACACACCGATTGATAGTTCTCTAGCCCAAAGATATTTCGATTTCAAGCACTAGAAATTTTATCAGGGGCCGTATTATGCACTTGTTTACAATGTCCGAATGTTGAGGAGCAGGTCAGACTGAACCGATGTCGACAAACGGCCATCATAAGCGATAAGCGCAATGCCGACTGAGGGATCTCGACTATTCCACTCGACGGTTATTTTGACAGTTTCTGACAAATTTAGACAGTGTTGATGAAACTTTGCTTATTAAAGGTGAGCCGAGGGTTAAAGCGAATGGTTTAACGACGAAAGTGCGGGGACAGATAGTGTTGCAAGGGGACGGTATACCTGGGTCCCATAATGTTTGTGGGTGTGGGTGTGCGAAAAGCGGTTTTTAGCGCGACACAACACCAAAAAGGCTGTTCAGTAGTCGGCCATCCTAGCCTTTCCTCCGAGCCACATCCATGTCAGTTATTTTTACCACTTTATTCAATGTGGTATGCCCCTAGGGTCGGCCATCATCCTGGCTCCGAGCTACGGCTGCTTGAATTATTGACAACATCTTGACTTCATGTTAGTGTTCATTCGATTTTATGAATATGAAGCGCTACTGAGGACAAGCTATAAAAGAACCCACTTTTGCGACGTTAAACAGCATAATCTTTCACTCACCTTCCTCGAAGATGCTCGGTCTCTCATACCTCACATTGGCTCTCGCCTTGGCCACCTCTCCTATCAACGCCTCACCTGTCGAGCCCAAGACTGTGTGCAAATGCTTGCCAGGTCAACCATGCTTCCCAAGTCTATCAGTAATCTCAGCCTTCGAGTCGACACTTACGCAACCTCTAATGCATCCTCGACCCATGGGAAGTGTTTGCTTCCCCAACGACCCTACCTTCAATGCACTCAAGTGTGATGCTGTCAAATCAAAGTGGCATAACGGTGCCTTCAGGACGTCTGTGCCTGAGGCTGCACAGTTTATTAACTGGGAAACTATGATTAATTCGACTGCTGTGGATCAGTGTGATCCATTTGGTGATGTCAATGATCCTTCGAATACGTGCTTCCAAGGACGAGTACCGTGGGGTGTGGTGAATGTGACCAGTATCGCGGATATTCAGAAGACTGTGAAGTTTGCTTCACAGTATAACTTGAAGCTGATCGTGAAGAACACTGGGTGAGTATTCCGCACTTCAGAGTTTCCGTCTTCGTTGTTCACTCAATGTGGTTTCGCAGGCACGAGAATTTGGGTCGCAGTTTCGGACAGAAATCTATCATGCTTTGGACGCATAACATGCAGGGGATCAAGTTTTCGAATAGCTTCGTACCAAAGGGTGCGCCCAGTGGCACCCAAGGCGTTACGGGTATGTCGATCTTTGCAATTCCATTTCGATTCAAAGCTAACGTAATGCCCTGTAGCTGTAACAATCGAACCAGGCGTGCAATGGGGAACGTTGTATAAGGCTGTTGCAGACAGAGGCCAACTGGTAGTCGGTGGTATTGGTGCGGGAGGATCTGTCGGTGCAGGTGGTGGATGGCCTATGGGTGGCGGACACAGCGTCCTGTCTCCTTTCTATGGTCTAGGTAAGGATATTATTGCGACCTACTATATGCAACGTTGCTGAACATGTTTTTAGGTGTTGATAACATTGTCGAAGAAACCGTCGTTCTACCCAACGGCGAACACGTCACAGCAAACCTCTACACCAACCCAGATCTCTTCTGGGCTCTTCGTGGTGGAGGAGGTCCCAGCTTCGGCATACTCACATCAGTAACCTATCGAACTCACCCAGCACCGCCAGTCACCGCTGCGTTCCTCGTCGTTAACACAACCACCGAAGCTGGTCGTCTCGAGCTCTTCAAGGAGTGGGTGAAGATTCATCCAACCCTCGTAGACGCTGGTTGGGCCGGTTTCTGGCCTTACAGCGGTACCCAATTCTTCCTCACATTGATGGCAATGGGTAATCCACCCACCAACCCTAAAGCAACTTCTACACTTCAGGGATTCTACAACAAGATCGCCACCATTCCTGGGGTATCTATTGACCTTGACGTGACTAAACCATACACTGGATTCCAGCAGTGGTACGACGATAATTTCATCCACAGTCAGAACGGTATTGGGTTCAACTATACGATTGGCGACTTCAGTGGTGTGCCTGCCGCTGTTTCTTCTGTTCTTATTCCACGAACGAGTTTCGAGACCAACACGGATGATTTGGCCACTGCTCTTGCGGAGCTTACTGATGCTCGGCCTTTGTGAGTACAGTTCATTTCGATTATTCATTTCAGACACTCATTAAACTGCTCTTTTCTTTAGCCTTGTCGGTGGTGGCGTCGTCTCGAAGGTTGACCCCGATGCTATGGCCGTCAACCCTGCTTTCCGTTCGATGCTGAGCGACATTACAATTGCCCTTAGCTGGAATGTGACTACCGCGACTCCTCAGGAGGTTTTGGCTGTCGAACAGACGGTCACGCAATGGGCTAATGGTATTAGGGATGTGACGAAGAGCCCCGGTGCATACGTCAACGAGGTAAGCAATGTCGACGCATTCAAGAAATAGTGAACTTATCGTTCTCTCAGGCTGAGATCCTCATTCCGAACTTCCAAGAGGCATACTGGGGATCACATTACCCTCGTCTCCGTGCATTCAAGCAAACGATCGATCCTAAGGATCTACTAATTGTTCGCCAAGGTGTCAACTCCGAAGGCTGGGACGACGAAATTATGTGCAAGACATTGTGAGGACCCGTATTCTGAGAAAACCCCCCAAAACGACTTTTCCAGACTTAGTGTTAGATTCGATTAATGGTTTTATTCTACTCCTACTATATTAATGTAATTCTTATTCATTCTTTCGTTTGAAATCAAAAGTTTAATTGGGGCACAAGAGGTGGAAGATGAAGTAAATGTTTTAGATTTATAAGACAGTGGTAAAAAGTTGCAGGTGAAGCGGTAGCGGTCAATCGTGCGCCAGTCATACGAAAGATGCTAGCGCTCACAAGGATGGTCATGCCTGGCCTTACATGCTCAATCTACGCTGATCTTGTTTTCGAATTTGCTCATTTTATTATGCTTACATGTTGACAATGACGAGGATACTCGAGAGTGGGCAGGGTAGCACGACAGATCTGCATCAATTGCCCGGCCGGTCCCATCATCATTTCGGCCTCGACCCTTTCGCAGAAACCCTCAGCACACCGGTTGCCCAATTGCTTATTGGAAAACCCAGTCAAAAACGGTGAGCAACCCGGAGGGTTTCTCGGAAATGGTTTCTCAATAGAGTGATCCTTTATCGAACGCTTTTTCATCAACTTCATTCTGCGGGGGCAAAAGAAAAAAGCCGTGCATGCCCGTGCAAGCCCTGCCGTGCAAAAAGCTTGATTTGCACGTACGTGCACGGCTTTGCACGGGCATCCATGTTTTGTGCACGGTAGGTGGGTACCATACGAATTAATACAATTTATTATTTTTGCGCTGCTACGCTTAAAATTCATGATTCTTATGAGTTAACTCTTAAATTATCATTTCTTTGCGTGAACTTCGCACGCTAACCACTTATTTCGATGCCAACATCCAGAAAGAAACATGATTGTACAGTCATAGACCACCTATGAGTACTCCAAAGTGTTGAAGATAGTATTAGAATGGTATAATATATTCGTTCTTGTTGAAAACAGACTTGATTTTTTTTGGCCAAATATACGACGTTCATGAGCTTCGTGCGACATTATACCCCCCGGCCAGCTTCATGTTGCTACCTAAGCATTAAGCGCGGTCAGTATTAAAAGTGTTCAAATAAATTTCAAATACTAAATCACGCTGAATCTGTAAAATCTTGAACAACATCGGTCCAGCGGCGATGTATGATTTTATCTGGTGAAAATTGAATGCCCGTGCCTTTGCCTCGGTGCCCATCCCTATCTATCACACCTATAGATGCGTAGAGTATCTGATTCCATATGAAAAATAAAACACAGCTTGGTCAAATTTGAAATACTGTTATTGGTTGTCTCGCCAACCGCCAGTGGCCACACGCTGGAGTCTGTCAGCACAGCCACATCATTGACTCGTCTTCCTCCTCGAACGAAGCCCCATTTCTGCAGCACACCTCTGAGATCTCTGTAGAGCTGAGGAAACGGGGATTTCAGTTCCATTCTTTATCAGAAAATATATTTTGTGCGAAAAAGTCCATCCCATTATATCAATTTTAACCTATCATGTAGTGCACTGTCAATGCACGGCACCATTCACTTGGCACGTTCAATGCACGGTAGGCGCACGGTCAATGCACGGCCACTGCACTGTCATGCACTGTCATGCACGGCCATGTAGTATAACCGCACGGAAGCATGTGCTTTTGCACGGTCAGACTCAGACACCGCACGGGCATGCACGGCTCTGCACGGTTGTCGATGCACCGAGCACGGCTGTTCATGGTTTCAGCACGGCAGCACGGCAGCACGTTAGAAGATTTGAATATGATATAATGAGGACACCTGTGATTCTACATATTTACACATGTAGTATGCATATGCTCCGATTTTGAAATACAAGTTTTTTTCAAGGTATACCTTGTGGATGTAACCTCAAGTACCTCAGTGTGTACAGTGTGCATGATCCTTGTGATATTTTGAGGAATTGGTTAAGGAGTGAGGGCTCGTTTCATATAAATATCATTCGAAAGGTCTTTCCTCATCATAAATTTACCATCTTCGACACCAGTTTGTCCATCTTTTCCACCATTGTTTTATATCCCGAAGCATTCTCTCGTTTCTGTACCATGGTACGCCTATCTTGTCAAGTTTTTGGTTAGATATACTTAGTTGGTCATCCAGGACTTTCTTCGATATGTGCTTCGATACTTTTCGAACTCCCCTGACCCACCAACCACTGGCGATGAGGCTCGTGAGAGTGCCAGTCATCACAAGGGATTGCTGCCTATCTACGACGCAAATGGTAAGATTATTCTATGCTTATCAGACCAATACTTTACTGAGAATGTTGCATACTTTTTATACCAGGTCGCATTACAGGATACATTGATCGAGGCGAAGGCACGAGTGTAGGACCAATTCAGCCTTTTTATCAACCAGGTACAGTGATTTAATATAATTTCTATAACCTTGTAAATCATAGGCTCATGCAAGGCTCAGTTGAACGACCACTGGACTGCTCTGAGGTCTTGTATAGACGCAGCAGCAATGGTACTTTTGTACCCATCTCTGGTCCTGATAACCCCAATAAGGTCGAGGCTCCATTCGATACTGAGATTGAGTGGGAGTGGGACGGCTGGCCAGATGGGTTTCTTCAGCGGAATTTCAGCTGGGAAGAGTTTGAAGCGACCAAACGGCTTGAAGTTCATTGGGCTCATGTTGTCAATGGTGGCGATCGAAAGGGGAGTATCAAGGCAGACCACTGGCAGGGAGGCAAACGATCAACACGCAAGTGTCTCGGAGTCATTGAATGCACCAATGAACTCTGTTCTGTGATCGTACGACCAAACACAAGGCGTCCGAAAACCCAGGCTCAGGAGGCCTGCATCTGTGGAGGTCAGCTTCGTTTGAAGGAGTGTGGTGTGGTATCGGTTCTTCATTCTTGGTCAGGTGGAGTCCACTACGCAAATAACGGTTTTCATGTACATCGACGTCCAACACATCTCCTACATCTCCTTCCACATGAGATCCGTCAATTCCGGGCGCTTGTGACGTCTAACCCAAAATCTGGTCCACTTCAGCTTGTTGTTGGCGTTCCAGGACTACATGGCCCTCGAGAATCTGCAGCAGATATTTCCCCTGTGCTGGTTAACGCTGATCGTGTTGGTAAAGAGCGACAGAAAATTGTACATCAACCAACTTCTGATGGTCTTGTGGCTGCCGTCCGCCAATTCGATATCGACCATCCCCAGTTCATCATTCATTCTACTATACGCAGGGTTTCTGTCATTTCCCTCCAAACTCCTTTCATGCGATCTCAGCTGTTCAAGGATTCTCGCCTTGAGGGTCCCGTCAATGGCATGGTAAACGATGCAGCTCATGGATGGTGGAAAGAGCGGAATTCCCTTCTCATGGTTACATCCACATACTCTGTCCAACTACACTGCTGGGTTCCTGGTGTATTCTCCTACACCAATGGTGCTTCTCAAGAGCACTTCGAACAGCATTTTCTGGCCCTTTTTCACAGTATCAGTCTCGAGGCATCTGAGCACAAACGCAAGCTTACGGATGAAGATTTTGCTGGGGTATGTGCTCGACATCATATGCTTATTTTATTGTGCTTACATGTTTTATTAATATAGGTAATGGACTTCAGTCAGGCAGAGCATGCAGGATTTAGCTCAGCATTTGTATCATTTTGGTTGAGCCATCCAGACGATACTCGAACCGCGGAACAGTTGGAACTTGCAGCTGAGCGCTTACTCAAGGGCTGCGTCGAGCATTTTCGAGCACAGGTCACACGCATTGGACGCATTGGTGGAGTAATCCCTGTTGGACAGAGCGACGAGTTCAAGAGGCGCGCACTTGCATTACTCGATGCTCCATCGGTAGACGACTTCATGGCACATGCTTCGCTTCTTATCCATGATTTCCCCAAGATCAAGCCCTGGATTAGCTGGTGGATGCGGGACTCGGTTGCTCCAATGCTTTTCAAATCACACAGGACAATGGAACCGGCATTGTGGGACTCTCTACCTTCGTCGACCAATGCGGAGGAGTCCATGCACTGGAAGCTGTATAGCGCCTGTGGTCGTGACCATGCTTTGTTAGAAGGTCTCCATAGTCTTTATGCTGTTGCAAAATACTATGAGCGACTACATCTTGCTTCCACAAGTGAGTGATATAATATTTACTCTATATCTTTGACTGAATTGCTGTTCTTAGCTGGTGTTCCTATTCGATATGGACAAACTGAACCCTGGAAGATCATTGCCGCAAAGCATGGCCAGACAAAGAAGACTCGTTCAAAGGACCCTGAAGAGAAAAAGCGAAAGAAAAATGATGGTCGGCCACCAGATACGTCAAAGGAGCTTCTCAAAGGCTCTTCTCGAAAGAGCAACAAATCCGTATGTCTTTTATTGCTATTGACAAGTAAAACCTCAGCTAATCTTTTGTATCTAGCAGCAGCAGAAAGCTACCGTATCATTTCTGCCATCGCTGTATCCCTGGAACCGAAACTCGTGCTGGCTTGACACATCCCTACAGCTTCTCTACGTCGCACTGTCCAGGGATTTAATATCTCTAGATTCCGTGATAAATGGACTCGCAAAGGACTCGACCCTCAAGTTTATACTTGGTCATCTAAAGTATCGGCATCAGCTTGACACGTCGAATCCAGCAGGGGCTTCGAGTTTGCAATCAGATCGAGACAAGATCAGGACCATGCTCAGAAAGAAAAAGGTGATTGATAGTGTAACGGAATATGAACCCTTGCTGGTACGTGCTCACTGTTCTAATTAAAAGCTATGGCGCTCTAAATTCTATTCGCTTTTATAGTCATGGTTCTTTCAACTACTCAAAATCGAGAGCGCTCCTGCCACATATCGTTCAATCAGTGCTTTCGAAATACATTGGGTCGAGGTACACACCTGCACTGGGAGTCGTCAATCGGGAGGCCCACACATCCAAATTTCTCGCCTGCCTGAGCGCGCCCGGGTTCATCAGATTACCCTCGCTGATCATCAACGATTCGATGGGAGTTTTGAACGGTACTTCCAGGATCTTCTTTCGCTCGAGCGTCAAAAGCTATCATTTGCACACTGTTGGAGGATCAAAGACAGCTCGCCACTCTGCTCTGGAACACACACCAGCACCAACAAGATTGTCGTTTCAGTGCCCCTTCTTTATACCTTCGACATCGAATTAGATGAGACAGCCTCATGGAACCTTCCTGCTACTCTGCCACTTACATCGATGCCGGACTCCCATGGACTGGTCTATGATCTGACTGGTTTAGCGTTGATGAACGGCGCACGAAACCATTTTATTGCTCGATACATTTCCGCAGATGGCACACAGATCTTCACATACGATGACATGTCAACGGGCTCATCCCCTACGCAGGAACTTGGCGCATCGATTGCTACACATCTGTCTGGCTCGCATATAAAACTTCCCAAAGGGTGTGTTGTCTATCAAGCATTCTTCCAGCTTCGAGGCGGTCTACAGGCACAGGAACAGTTCTTTCAGCATCGACGCAAGCAGATTCGTGATATTTTTCATTTGGATCTCGATGAAACAACACTCTCGTCACCTTCGACTCTCAAATATACTGTCAAGCAGTTTGCAAGAATGGCACCCAAGGATCGTACGTGGATTCTCAACCCTTTCAAGGCACCTACTGTTGAGTATATATCCAAATCTCCGCCTTCGTTTTCTGACTCTGGATCTGCGAGTGATGTCGAGATGTCTGATCAGCCAGAGTCCGAGGAAGGAGTTGAGGATCTTGCCTCCATCACCATGTCACCTCAACGGTCTCTATCTCCTGCTGTGTCCCTTCCTATGTCTTTATTCGAATTGGACTGTAGATGTGGTACTATTGGGGATGGTAATCTGTACTATCAGGCGGAGATAGAAGGAGAGGCCATCCAATGTGATGAATGTCGCACTTGGTCGCATATAGCCTGTCAACGGAATGGTCGGGCAAGTAACCTCCACCCAAAGGATACTTTTATCTGCGATCAATGTGACCTCGCACATATTCTGCCAAAGCGTCGTGCCTCGGAGAGAAAGTAAGTTGTTTGTCATATCTTTCTTTACTTCATGCTGATAATAGTAGAGAGATTGAGGAAAGGATCGGCCACAAGAAGCCGCTCGAACAAAGGCTTAGGTATGTGTTGTCGTTTCTCTAATTGTAGACTCAAACTGATGATGTTTCCCAAAGAGCAGGCCGTGGTGCACTGGCTAGAGTGGGCGTGTACTACTACCCTGTTCGGCTTATTCAACAACGTGATAAAGGCTGGGTTGTGCGATGGTGGAGAGGGAACTCATATTCGACTTCCAGTCAGGAAAGTGTTCCGTTGGAGGTATCCATTGTCAACATACAAGATCTATCAGATGCTCAATGGCAGAACAGAGCAGCACGAAGATTAATAAGGGTATGTACTGCTCATTTCATGCTACATTTATATGACTAACAAGCTTTACAAGCTTGGGAAATGGAGCCGTGCATGCAAGCTCGAATCATCCGAAGATGTGCTATCAGACCCAACTCGTATTCCATACACCAGCACGGTTCACGAAGTGCTGTCACCACATACAGCCACGCTTACTCAGCTTACCTTGCGCAAGTTCTCAAAGGTAGACAGCAGAGAAGTTCCATCGAAGAGATGGCTCGAGGAAACAAATCAACCTTTGGGAACATCCCTTGTTCCCTACGTTGGTTTGCTCTCACTCACCCAACGAGCTCAAGTCGCAAATTGGTTCGACCAGCATATCACGGTTGGCGATCCCAAACTTCGATTGCAATGGCTCGGCCTACTTCCCCTGGCTCATGCGTTTACGATTTACATCGCCCATCTTCTTACAGCATCCTCTTCCGAACTCGCCTCTCAAAGTTGGTCCGAGGTTATGGACCGCGCATGGGCTCTCCAGGTGTCTGGCATGCCCTCGAAAGCAATTGATGTTGATGTTGACCGAGAATGTATTTGTCAGCTCGAGCAGGATATGTTTGAGGTGTCCTCTCGAGCTGGAATGGCTGGCTTTTACCAGTGGGGTCTTGATGCAGGGCATCATCAAGACGACTGGAATCCTTACTCAGACCTACCTGAGTGGTGGAACATGTTGGATTATAATTTCGATGACGAGCTGCTTGAGGTGAGCACTGATCACTCTGACTTCTTAAATGTGAATCCCACACGACTAACTTGCACGTTCAAAGAGAGGCGCGGATTATATTGAGTACAGTGTTGATGATCAACGAGCGCAAGCACCAGATGAGGAGAGGAAGCGCAAGCGTTCACCAGCGCGTCCCCGTCCTCGTCCAAAGGTGAAAAGGATGAGAACCTAAATCTTTGTCATTCTCACCTGATTGTATCTACAGTACTAGTATATGTACTCTGTAGAATGAATTTATACTTATTCTACACATGCACGGGCATTGCACGTCTTCGATTTTGTCGCGCACGGGCATTGCACGTACACATGGGCAATGTCCGTCGTGCAGCACGGTTAACGCACGGTCAAGCACGTTCAAGCACGGTCAAGCACGGCTGTGCACGGCCGTGCACGGCAATTTTCCATAGCCCATTCTGCGGGACTTGCACGCCCAACTGCTGTCCTCAGGATGCAATCTGACTGTGCCTGGTGTTTCCCCGCAACTCATTCTCTGGACCGCCACGAGGTAGTGATGGCTCAGCGAGATGGGTCGTGCACCTAGGGTGCCTTGTTCCTGAGATCATGGTTGATTCCCCCTCCCTTTTCCTGTTGCTGTGCCTTGATTCTTCATTATTTGCTCACCGTTTATTACCTTGATTCTGTGATTGACGATTCGCTGGTTCGATCGGTTATTGGTTATAATTAAGTATACCTCTGCACGGCTCGTACATGCTCTTAGCTTTACCAAAGGCGGTTCGCCACTCAGTGCCTGCCACTGGTAGCTAAGCCCTACGACGCTGGCAGTCCTAAATGACAACCATTGTATCATATATAGAACGATGTTTGACTCTGACTCGGATTCCTTGCGCTTGAACGCGCAACATGGAGTTTAGATGGTAAGATCGATGACTCGACGATGAGGGAACAGGAGATGGTGATTGGATCGACATTATTCATCGCCTTGCCAGGGATCATAGCACACTGTGGACTCGGAGATCGGATCCTTTCCTGCTATCGTTGGCACCACTGCACCCTAATGTTACGCTCTCCCTTATGCTTTCGAATTCTATAGCCATAACCCCATCTCCTGGTTTTATGTTGATGTAAGCCTGAGCACGGCTCCGAATCTAAAAATACTATTTCCAGGCTGGTCATTATCTTGATCCTGTGTTGAGCCCATTGACTACATTCCCTTACAGAACGTTTGGACACGGAACGTTGTGCGTGTGAGCACCTCGAAGGCGTTGCTATTGATTAATATTGATTACTGGTCCGCTCAACGCTCAGTGACATGTGACATATCATACTTGCACAATGCACCAAGAGGTGGACCCGATTCAGATCGACCACACCATTCTCACGGAGGGGGGGGAGGGAGTCCCCCCAAAAAAGGTAGGATTGCGTGTCATGTTTGCCAAAGACCTTTGTCCGGCTTTGCGGCACATACCTACAGCTCGAAGAGTAGCAGTGCTCACTGGTAAGTAACCTCTCCCCTCCATAGCACTTTATTCAGCCACTAAATACAACTCGTAGCAATCTCTTCAAATTATAAAATGCATCTTTTCCCTCAATGTCATGTCCGCTCGCGTAGCTTGAGCTGCAGCATCGCCGTAATTCATTAAAATCACATATGATACAACTCTCAAAATTCAAACATGGTGATTCGATAGCAGACTCAAGCAAAATCTCATTTGAAGTCCAAAATCCGAGCAGCGGGGAATCTTTGCTTGAAGGTGGAGCGTTCAAGCAAAGATGCCACTTGGGCTGCATCAGGACACTACATGTAACTTACACAGTACATGGATTGCATTTGACGAGCGACTCTCAAAGATTTTAAGGATTTATTTCACTTATAGAACTTCAATACTTGTTCAAATCTTCATTGTTCCCCGCTACTCACATATTTCGGCAACTGCGCGGCATGTGTCAAATATTTGTGCTCCGACAGAAAAAGCAACCGAACAAGCCATCAACTGTCAATCAGTTTTTTGAGAAGGATGTGGCCGATCTGCATCGGGGCCACCTCTTGCAATGCACAGCGATTGCACAGTGCCAAGAACATCACTCCTGTCAAGCCTATCCTTGTATTTTCATTGGACCTGCTTCACAATTTTTTGATATGTTATCGTCCTCATGTGATCCAAAAACCGCGAAAACCCATCAATCTCGGTCGCTTCCCTCCATTGCTGTCGGGAGGTCATATTTATCCCAATCGTATAAAGCATCCACAATTTTGTGCTTGTCGCATCCCACACCGCTCATCCTCCTTTCCGTTCTAACCACAGCGGTTAGCTGTCCGACCTGTCCTTGCTCGTTACGTTGCACTCATCGTGTCCGATCAGTGGTAACAAAATGGTCGAGTGCACCCTCAAGGTTTACATCTCTGACATCCAACTCGAATCTATTCCTGAGGATTACAGTCTTTGCGTTGCGAGGTATATTAATGATGTTCCCAACGTCATTTGGGCTGTCATCGAGCGGGAGCAAATTACGTTTCAGAACACTTTTAAATGGAAGGACGAGTACCAGGTTTTTGCCGCTGACAAGTTTAAGGTGCGTTCGCCGTGTGTTTTTACGAGTAGCAACATAATTCAAAGGACATCTTAGGATTCAACTCCTGTTATAATCAAGTCAAAATCAAAAACCATTACATTTGGCCAAACCGCTACCTATTCGGAGCAGGGAGTTATGAGCGATCCCGTCCATGACGAACATGTGACAGGCCTCAGGTTCCGGGTCCATAACGAACACGCCAACACCAATCTTGGTGTGAGTGGTAAAGGTACTGACGGCAAGTGGACACCCATATTCATTTCACACACCCGCATCATCTATCGCGGAGATGCCGACTTCACACCTCTCAACAAAGCCATGGTCTTTTTGGCTCCTAAGGACCTTGTCGCAGGAACCATGCTTTCATACATACCTGGTCCCCGCATCGAGGCAGATCTTACCAACGGGCAAAAAGCGTCGGTGACTTTCACTGGTGAGGCTGGCAAAGGCGACTTTGTACCGGGCCCTCCTCCTGATTCAAACTCGGCCGAAACAAAGCCTTCTCCCCAGCCCAAACAGTAATGAATATCAGCAGTTATACGCTTCGTCAGTTTTTTCGCTTTGTGGTATACTTGAAATCATTATTTCTTACTTTCGATTTGTCATCGAAAACCGGTGATCAATCTTAGGCGTTAGCACAGTATAATAGGGATGGTGTAGTATTCGATTTGTTGGGATATCATTTGGTCTTCATAAAGCCCTGGAGCCCGAACATATAGGTACTGATGTATGAAGGTATAACGTGACTGGAGATGCAAAGGCCGGTTTCGGTGAACTTGAAATCAGGATCACGACGACTCTGGGAGGGGTGGTTGATCCAGCTGCTCCATTTGCCCTTCAAACCTTGCAACATCCTCTTTTACGAGTTCAAACTGCAATTTGAGCGCCTCTTCAAGTTCCTTGTCGGCAGCTACCGAGCAGGATTCAAGCTCTGATGCAAGAACTTCGCGTCTGATATGGAGGGCGTGAATTCTGGTTGCGAGATCTTTGCGTAGGTGTTCAGAGTAGGGTTGTGAATTCAAATCATCGTCATCTAGCCCGTCAATTGTGAATATGTCGACGTGAAACTTTTGCAGCAGTTTAGTCATAATTGAGACTGCCGAGACGTGGGTGTTGTCGAATTTGACAATGTGGGTGCCTTGTTTGATGAAGTCCTGATATTTATGAATTTAGGAGGTGAATCTTGCAAGAATTAGGAGAGGTTTTAACATACGTTCCACGTTTCATTCTGGAGTTGGTCAAAGTTGTTATCTGCGCGTTTTTGGGCTTTATCGCCCCAAACGACGTTCCACATAGAGGTAATGATGCCCACGCCTGAGGCCGCCTTGCGGCCGCTCAGTGCTTTTACACATTCAATGACTCCTCGGTGGGAGCCAGCGAGACGAGTGGATGTGATGGGACTTATGTAGAGGATTCGATGAAAATATTCAACACTATACCATTAGTATGTCATGCTTAAGTGGCGCTCTATCAACAGGGAGATCGTACGCACTCGTTTTCCTTCATCCATTCCTTGATCTTTGACACGATCTCATATTGCGATATTTTGGAGTCTCCGAAACCAGGGGTATCTATGAGGAGGATGGCGTCACGGGGTACACAATCTATGCCCGTTATCTCATACGCTTGAACGTCTTTCGTGAAGCTCTCAAGCTGATCGCTTGATAAATCTGCGATGGATGAATTTGGTCCTGCAAGCGCTTCAATGAACTGTGATTAGAAGATGAGTGTTCAGCAAATGTCAGGATTTCCTAAGCCGTGGAGTCGAATAATTGACTCACACTACTCTTTCCTGCGCCGATGGGACCCATGATCCTACGATTGGTATTGAATGAGCTCGACAATACAACAAGAGATTGGAACACCAGGTCTGGTGCACTTACAGGCATCTCCAGCTTTCTCTATCTAATGGTTCCCCAGGCCTACATCTGTGGACTGTTACAGTGGCTGGCAAGCCATTGTTTGGAAGAGCCATCCTGAAGGGAGAAGAATAAGAGGCGCTGAGACCAGCGGTATCTCTTATCAGTCCGAAATCGGCTCTTGTTAAGAATTATGTCACATTTTACTCGTTCTGGTCAGCCCCGTCATGACTCATTTTCAAACGCGATCTGTATCAATGGCCATTATATACTCGATCTAGTTGAGGTCCTCAGTTGATGATACTAGTCCTGCATATATCTCGAATTATGATCAAGTTATCAGTTTACGATGGCGCACTCGTCTCACAGTTGTCCCCTTTCCAGCACGTATATGACACAGGAAGCCTGATCATTAAAATGCATGTGCACTAATCATGGCATCAGATAGTAATAGGCGGCCCGTCCAAGCACATTATTCTCCTCGTCGTTATCGGCGTCTCCGTTGATATCCACCTGTGACTCAATCTCATACCTAAGAAGCCAACGTACCTTCAATATTCACGCGGCCTAAGCACGATAAGAACTCAAACATACCTCGCACAATCCCTGGAAAATTCCACGACTGCTCTCTCTCTGATACCGGAAATTCATGTCTTCAGCCCGTTTGGGGGGGATTCAGGGGGCTATGCCGATAGTCAAGTAGTGTTCCACTGGTTGACCCTGATGCGTATGAGAGTGCCTCCATGAGTTGAATTTCTCTTGATTCCAGTTCTGGATGGATGTTCTGAGATGCGGCTATCGGGAGAGCGAACACATTGTACGCTGTGGAGAGTAATGCGAAGAGGAGAAAAGCTAGCTGAACGGCGAAGAGACCTGCTCTGTTTGGCATGCTGCTAGTTTGTCACGGTGACGACCTGCGTCTGGTGGTGGATGAAGGGAACGTTGATGTGACGTGTGGATTCTTTATATACTTAGAGAAACATATTGTAGGATCATGATATGGAGCTGTGCGCTCCGCTCCGCTCCACTCGGTGCATTTCTCAGCTAGCGAGGTGAATGGGGTTGGAATGGAGTCCCTGAACAGTGGAGTGATAGATGCTAAAATAGACGGCGCATATACATATGTGAAGTAAAATCGGCTAGTACGTAGTCCCTATAGTCGATGAATTGCCTGAGTGTTGCATTCAAAAAAATATCACTATTTCGCGCCAGTGACCTTATGTTTTATCTTATGGGCGATAGCATGAGCAGCAGCACCTAAAAATGGTGCAATCAGCATGAAGCAACCGAGTGGACTGTCAGATCATACTCACCGATTGGATCTGCCACCTTCTTCAACACAGCAATTCCTCGTTGTAGACCTTTGCTCAGCGTCGCATGAATAGCATCGCTGGCCTTGCTCAGCCCCATTGAAGCGGCTTTGAAAGCCGCACCGATGCTCTGTCCTATCCCAGGTATCGGTATAACTTTAGAGACTGTCGAAATGATACCTGTGATGGCTGAGCCAACTTCCAACCCAAACTTGGCAATCTTCTTCCCGGTTGACTGCACGAACTTTTTAACTTTCTTGAACCCAGTTTTTACAGCATGTCCAATGGCCTTTCCGGCTTTGGTGAACCCCTTTTTGATTGCCCGTCCTGCTTTGGTGAACCCCTTTTTTATTGCCCGTCCTGCTTTAGTGAACGCTTTTTTTATTGCCTTTCCTGCTTTGGTGAACGCTGATTTTATTTTTCGGCCGATCTTTTTGAAAATGTTTTCGCGTTTTGTGAGATTGTTCACGTCGTCCTAAGACCAAGTTCGTAGTAATGTTAGTTAATACGTGGTACTATACATGCTTCTCTCGAATACACACCTTTATAATCCCAGGCGGCGGGTGCCCATACCGAGTGGCAGCTTTGCTGTCCACACTCAGGACATGGAATGGAAAGACGAGCTCTCCTTGAAGCCGTTCCGGGTGGGGGAGTATGCTATATTCACGATGTATTGGTCGAGCGATCGCGGAATACAAACACCATGAAAAGAGGAAGAATAATAGTGGAAGATAGCCAGATGTTCTCATTAATTATGGTTTCCTGCCAACGGAATCAACTGACGGCCAGCGTCACTGAAAAGTATCAGAAAGGGAAGAAATAACTGTACCCTCAGTTCACCAGTAATTTATACGATGCAGGATTCGTACTCACGGCTGCCCTCAATATCCGTAAATAGACCTTGTTCGAAACTAGATCATTGTTCAGTGATATTATAATTATAAGTGGGATAGAAATATATTTCTATTATAAGGCATAGAGGTCTATGCAAACACCGGTGCAAGTTGGATCCTCACAAAGGCTCGCACACGGATATTGGAAGGGGGTGTGGCGCGCAGTAGCGCCGAATGTGTGTCAACCCATGGCTTGTCTCTTCTCAAGGTAGCTACCCATTTCACGTCCAATATATAATATACATGGGAAATCACAATCTCCGAGATTGATAAGATCCTTGGTGCTCACGAAGCTCATTTATATCACGTCCACAAACATAACAATGAAACCTGACCCGAATCGCGGCCCTACTGCGACTCCTGGCTGATCAAATTTGTACATCAGCCACTCCCCTGAAATATCTGAATCGTGGAGGGCACCAAGTTTGGGCGTTAAATTTGTTTGGGAATTCAACTTTATAAATAGAGAGAAACGTGAAACGACAAGGCACGATGTAATCCGACGTGGCTTAAGTAACTCTAATGAGTGCCCCCGCAATTCCGAGACACGGAGCAGAAGGACCTATTTCTCCACGGGACGCCAACTTTTCGATAAACTGATGGCTAATCAGTACACTCTAACATACCAAAGTGACCACTTACATTACTCTTTCCACTACCAGTCTTCCCAGTTAGGCTTTACGCGTAGTATAGTGAGCTGACGTGGGTGATGGGATTGAGGGGCAGATGACGCACAGAAAAAAGCAGTATCCGGCTCTTCCGAACGGCAGGTAATCGAGCGATTTGAGTGGGTTAACGGATATCTTTCCCGTTATTTTGATATGCGTGTGCTCAGAAACAGACATTGAAGCTATAGGATGTAGAGGTAAACTAAAGAAGAAAGGAGTTCAATGTCGAGAAAAGACCATCTTCAAGTTGACACGTGGGAGAGTCCGTTACGAAGAGCAAAAAATCCTTTGGCGGTGGCAAGAGGATCTATACGAGTGAGTCTATTGCTTTAACCATACATGGTATACTGTAACTCTGATGACTTCCAGTCGTAACGAGGAATACTTCAGAAGATCAATTTGGCAGATCCTCTTCTTCGACAGGGTGACCGATACCAGTTGGTCGAGGACATTCACGCAGTGTGGAGAGATGATATATGAAGTAATCAACCAACATATAACCGAGACGGAATCCAAAAGTCGACTCAACACCCCGACGATCGTCTCAACATGGTGGGACTCGTTACATAGACCTCATTTGGAGCAAAGAGCGGTGCAGAGACTTGGGCGTCTACGATCGGAGCTGTGGAAGGTGAGTGACAAAAAAATCGATCACGCAACGAAAGGTTGATTTCATATGTATATTACCTCAGTGTGAGCCCAATATTGTGAAGTTTTTCAACGACTTCCAATCGGCTTTGCTGGTTCTGAACTCTCAGCTCCAAAGAGCATCCCCCAACGTCCCTCCTCCCATTCTGGTCATGTGCATTAGGACAGGATACGAGCCCCTTCGGGAACGATTTGTGTCCCTTATACGGGAGCTGCAGGCCGCCAATGAAGATCTGAGTGCCGCGAGAACAGACGACGAGCGGCTTGTATTTAAGAATAGGCGCGGCGAGATAGAAAATCAACTCTTGATGTTCTATAGAGACGCCCAACTCTACAGGAGAGTGTTACGTGCTCACAGAGGGTTCAACGAGTCCAACACGGGATGCGAGGACGACAAACATCTTCAGGAGGTGACAGAAGATGTTGTCAAGCTTCAGGAGACCCTCCAACAAATAAAGAATCACCGCGCTCTTAGGAGGGAATCTATGGCTAGCATCAGTACGCTCCGGAACTCGTACAATGATACCTGCCAGAAACTAATCCACACTGACAACGCGCCCCAAACTTCGACCGGTTTCAAACGTTGGGTCGTCAAGGGAAAGGTCAGAGTCCTCTTTATTTGGGACTTGCTACGTCGGCGGAGAATGGTTCATCACGGACGCAAAAGCTCTGTTTCTAGCTCATAGGTATATATAGTTGTGCCAGGAGGAAATTTTCGGTTCGTCACGGTTATTTAATTACTGCTCTGGATTCCGAAAGATAGATACATACAATGGTTTAGGAGAAGATTGCAACGTGCTTACGACGTAAACATTCATGAAAGTGTGATACTAATTAGTCGTAAGTACAAGATTGAAACAGATTCCAGCTGTCTCATGGTTCTGTTATTTTTCGGTTAGGCGTTAACTTCATCGGAGATTGTATTCCAGACATTGCTGGACTGGATTGCGGAGAGATGGAAGGTGGGACTGTACTCATCGGTGGGGTACTAGCCGTAGTAGAAAGCATAGTCGTAGCAGGACTACCTTTAAGACCTGGTGATGACTGATCCATCATCATTGGAAATGTGCTTGGATCGTCGGGATTCTGTAAAATCAACGATGATCATGTCATAGGGCAAATTGAAACGAGTACAGAGGTACTTACATAAAGCTTCGGCATGCCAATTCCTCCTGTAGATGCTGGGTTGACGGGAGGGAAGGCTGTCACAACGTAACCCGTGCCGCTCATAGGTGGACTGCTTGGGATACCCGTTGCAACAGCAGCAGCAGCCTTGCGCTTAGAGCGCAGTAGCAACCAGACAACGAGCACGACAACTAGGCCGATGATGATTAGACCGCCAATCACACTCCCAACAATGGCCCCGACCGAAGTGCTTTTCCCTCCACCATCTGAGCTTGATGACGTATTTGTAGAAGATGGGGAGGACCGGGAGGTAGAAGTGTTAGATGAGGTGTCTGAAGATGTCGGGGTAGGACCAGGTGCGGGTGTTGTAGTGATTGTTTGAGCAATGGCTATGTCAAATGCGCCCTGAGACTAATCAGGAAGAGGGATACATGAGGATCATGGGTGGTTAGAGGGAGAGAACGACGTACTACAACGTCTGCCCACGCCCAGGGAGGCACAGTGGAGTTGCTTGGAAGTGTGATCGGTAAACTGAAAGCGGACATGAGCGAATGAGTGTCGTTAAAATATGAAATCCAAAGAAAAGGAGGGACTGACACTTGATTGAAAGTTTCAACGCAGTTTTCAATCTGCACCGGCCAGCTTTCAAGAAATCAACACACCGCTCAAGAATGTATAGTAAAAGCTACGCACGTTATCCATGCCCTGTCCTGACAATATGCACATGCACTCAACATTGAGTAATACACCGTGCTACATCGGCACGCTGCTCCTTCTCCACTTGCTTGGGCGCCCGGGTAGCGCTCTCCTGGATCCAACTTCCTGATGCTCGTAGCTAGTAACGAGATGAAAAGGAATACAGCCAAGTTCGTTAAGTAGCCATGCGTGAGGTACAGATGAAAGATCCTACTTCTGTTCAGGCAAATTGAAAGTAGACTTCCAGAGACAACACATGGACTGGCACCGTGCGCGTTATAGGTCTATATTAGATACGATAAGCGATGTGTTATTCTGCGTTGTAGTTAACATACCCAGCGATATTTCACATTATTGACACAAATGTCCTCCTGAGCGAGTGTTTGTTGGAAGAGGACCAGGAGCACGACTGCAACCAGTCTGATTGGCTGATGCCAAGACACCGTATCCATTCCAAAAGTAACCATTTGAAGACGGAGTGTAGACCTCAAGACAAGTAATGGAAGGGAAATATATGGGACTCAGTCGTCTGTGAGTATGCTGCAGTAGACGAGTCAACGCCTAGTACAGCAATGGTGGTGGTTGGAAAGAAACACGCGCATTTCATCCCGTTTCAATTGGCTGGGTTTGAGGTCTTTGGCGGAAGGGCGACCCTTAGGGAAATTGAACCCTGAAGACGATGGCTACTTACCTCCAGCCAATCACAAAGCAGACACGTTCCCTTGGACATCGGAATGGCTGTGCTCTTTGGCGTCCTTGCGCACCCAGCACAGAGACATAGGTATTTATGAGCGAAAGGCGTTGGGCGTCCAAGCCCTTTGTACACAGGGTTCATCAACGAAAATCTTCATAACTGTTTTCCGATCTAGTACACATCATGAGTTCATGTCCCCATACCTACACGTTATATAACTGCTTGAAGTTGCAAATTCGAGCATATCTTCATCGCCAAAAGGGATTCAATCAAAACTTGAAGCACTTACGCTGCACCATCTGGTCGTGACATAGTGCTTGCATTGGGGACACCAGGCCACGCTACTGGATGGGTGGCCATCATTGGAGGATAAAGACTAGTATCTGGTAAAGGTGCAGCACCCACAGCGGTAGTTGAGCTGGGGATTGACCTCGGCGGCGAAAAGCCGGTGATTGGAATGGTACTGGGGTCATTGAGATTCTGTGCGCAATGTGCATCAGTTAAACCCCATTCGCGTACAGTATACCCGAGTCAAAGCACTCACATGTAACGCTGTAGCGCCTGGCGCAGATAGCAGTGGCGATGACATCACCCCGTGAGCCAGCGATGAAATAGCAGGACTCGTTGGTGCAACGGGTGGATTGGAGGAGGGAGGGGACAATTTAAATAAAGCGGGATCATGCGGGGGTGGTTTTCGCCTCGAGCGTACAACCATGTATACTATCACGGCAACGACGATACCGACAATAAGGAGACCACCAATGACGCCTCCGACAATTGCTCCAATGTTGCTTTCTTTGCGGTCTCTAGCTGGAGTATTGAGAGTGTTTGTAGGAGAACGACTAGCACTTGCTCCGCTCGTTGATACATTGGTGCTTAACATGGCTTGGGCAGCTGTGATGTCGAACCTCGCGTTTGCCTAGACGAAAAGGGCCATTGGCATCAAAGAGGTTTGATCAAAGAAACAAAAAAAAAAACGTACAATGACGTCCGCGTATGCATAGTTCGGTATGATGGTTTTTGATGGAATCCGAATGGGAAGACTAGATAAAGTAACGTTCATCGTGTGACACGCTAACAAAAGAAGGCAAACTCACTGTCTGTCTGAAATCTCAGTGCAGTTTGCTCGTTGCGCCAACCATCTGAAGGAAAGAGTCAGATCAGACTGAGCACGTCGTGATGAAAAGAGAACAATGCACGTAATCCAGTCATGCGCCTGGCAGTAAGCACAAGCGCTAAGCATAGAATAGTAGACCGTGCTACACCTGCATATCGCTCCTTCCCCGCTGGCATGTGCACCCGGGTAGTTATCACCAACACCATCCAATTTTCTTATCGTAACCGCTTTTCCCCCCAATAGTGATGCTTTCAGTAATTAAGGTCGAGTCTGAACTACTCCTACCCAGGCAAGCAGAAAGCAAGATGCCGGTGACCACACAGGGAGATTGTGCCATGGTATTATAGGTCTGCAATGGCCCGGGAGGGTTATGTCAGTTCAACGACAGTGGATTGCGCACCAGAGATATGAATACCCAGCTATACTCTTGTCGTGGCAAGCATATGTTGTCTACTTGGGCCGCCACGATGGTCACTGTGGTTGCCAATGCAAGAACAAACACCCAAGTCTTGATCATGGATGTTTTATGATCGTAAAGCCGCAACGGTGAGCAAAAGAGTGAAACTCGGAGGAGATGCGGACAAGCTGGCTATGAAGGCAAGACGGACAAGAAGAGACACTTTCAATCCCTCTCTCGCACCACATACCTATGGAAGGGTTGATGATGGGTGGGTGCCAACGTCACTACTTGCCTGCAGGGCCAACTACAGTACTTAACATTGAGACTGTCCTGTCGTCGACAGGATGCAACTTTGGGAATGCTTCTGATACTCACCATCAAGGTAACCATCAACATGGTGAGGGTCAATGCTCGCCTGGGCGGGAAGTCAAAGAACAATGATGGACGCACCCCGATGCCAAGAGTATCGGCTCTCTCCTAACCGTACTTACGAGAGTACCTTATAGCACTTAGTTCAAGAGAATAAACTTGTCAAGAATGCTGGTGGGTAGGTTTAGAATAAATAAGGGAATAATATGGCAAGCATTCTGCACTTTTATTATCCGGTGCGTATATCTT
>NHTK01001190.1:0-62685 GCA_002938355.1 Panaeolus cyanescens
GCCCCTTTCTTGACCTTATTTATATATTGACCTGCACTAAACGCCAAAGCGACGCGAGGCGTATGCCTTTATGACTTCAGATAATGGTCCAAATTAGGAAGCCGTGAATGCGCTCTCATTGTTTGCCTTGTTAGACGGCGGTCCGGGCACAGTTTCTTATTATGGGATGACAATGGCGAAAAAAAATTATACAGGCTATCACCATAGCCTCTGCATAAATGGCAGCGTTGCGAGCGTTGCCCCAGCCATTGTAAACCCCCACATATCCTCTATGTAGTTGACGCACAGACATGATGTCACCCGTCTGCTTTCTTACACCTTAGGTAATCACCGCCAAGCAATCAAATATTGATCGCTAGGTAAGCGCCAAGAGTGGGGATTGGAAAAATGAACCCCTCTACACCACCATTTTGGACTGATGTCAGGCTGAGCTCAGCCGAGTGATGCCTGATGGTCTACAGCCGAATGTCGTGGGACAATCCGCTGATGTCTGGCTGACATCATGACACGGGTTTAACAGACATCCGCTGACACTCAATCTCACCAGACATCTTCCAGAGATGTCAGGCTGACATCTGGGCCTGACCTCAGAAACACAGCAGGAGGATATCCCCCACAGCACTTTTTGAGGTTTAATAGACATTATTTCCGGGATATTTAGGTCATTTTTAATACTATTAAAATAGGGATTATTTTCTTCTTTTTTTTTCCGGGCACCAAAATGATTTGGACGAAAAGCATATATTGAGCAAATGTACCAAATATACATGTAGGTAGAAAAATACTGAACTACATGTGCTAGTTTACAGGTAACAAATAACAGAGAAAGCTATATGAACTGAAGGAAGTGACAATGAAATATTGTTCTAGGTAAGATATTGGCCTACTTGCCAGAGGTAAAGTGGCCTTGAATGGTTTAGTTAGCTGCAGTTAAGAATAGCAACGTGGAAGTTATGCTCACCTGCAACATTATTAGAACGTATGCCAAGGATAGATATGAGACAGTGAGCTTAGCTGGAGAATGTTGTCAGTGAGTAATTAAAGAAAATGGACTGAATTATGTTTACCGTATACGAAAGGGTAGATTTGAGGGAAGGTGGAAGGAAAGGAGTTGGGAGGAAGAATGTGGTGAAGAGTTGAAAGAGGTTGAAAGAGATGAGTGTCGACCATCGCGAAAGTCAACCAACCACCACGTGAAAGGTTCCCAGAGTCCGAACCTTCCAAATTCGGTGTTCAACATATTTCACGTGACGCTTTTGGGGCACATCGAACTTGAGCAAACTTGAAAATCAAACAAGTCCCTCGCCTCAGGCATAATGTTGCGGACAGTTGTTGAAATTTATTTCTTTTTCTAATTAGTTTAATTCTGCAGATGCGGAATACATTGTAAATGATTAAAGTTTCAAAAAAATAATTTTAACTTGTGCCTATGTGCTGTTTTACTCTTCAAGTTGCCCCAGCCAGAGATGTCTTTCTGACATCTCGGGCCAGATATCTCTCGAGCTCTGGCCAGATGTCATGGAGATGTCAGAATTAGCACATTTTGGCGTCCAGGTTCAAAGCTCAGGGAGAGCTTGATTTGATGTCTGAATGAGCCGTTCGCCCGGACATCACCGGATGTCAGGCTCTGACATCAAAAGTACATCAGACCAGAATGGTGGTGTATATTGTGAACGAGTCCCTGATTGGGCCTCGTAACTACACCATCTCCTGAGTCCCCAGCATTTGACCCCATCTCAACCAATCCGCGATATCCCCTTCTGAAATGGCTGACGAGAGAAATCAACGCGCAACAGGAGAAAGCCTTGTGTCTAGCCTCTCCAATGGGCCATCACAGGGGCAGGATGATAATGAGGTATACGAAGAAATCTGGTCTCCTGAGTTGCATACTGCTCAAGATGAATTCGCTCAGCGCCTTATAGAAGCCAATAAGAATGCGCAATCTGAGCTGACCAAGATCCTGAAACAAATGAGAGCAGACAAAAAGCGGAGACTTCTGGGCGCCATTGCAGTACGAATCCTCACAAGTCTAGCAGGTCAGGAGAAACTGGGGGTTCCTCTCACCCCTCCCATGGGCGCCAGTCAACTTCCTCAATGACTAACATGCATGAAACCGATACCGACATGAACAGCGCTGATGCAGAGTTACTAGTAGATGAGCCCAAAGTGTGTCCCGGTACAATGTAATCAAACAATAACTGGTGGATTTCTCGCTGTGGGTACTTATCATAATGTTCGAGTTAGTGTTGGAAAAACGACTCTAATATATGAAAGTATCACTGTAGACACCACCACCCCCATTATGTCTTTGCTTCAACCATTTGCTCACCTCTTCCTATAAGTATGTACCATTGCGTAGAATAAATCCCGTGTACCGATAGCGAAGAATAAAGTTCAATAAATAATGTTTGTCATTTGATTTATTAAGTTGATAAGGGCAATGAAAAACGCCGACAAAAAAAGTTTGGCAAATTGGCCTTGCAGGATAGCAGCAACTCGTCTCGATCGAGTGACCTCGGGGTTATGGGCCCCGCGCGCTACCTCTGCGCCATGCTGCTATGTGATCGGATGAAGCGATATCCGTACTCAACGTCAAGCTTTCATGATCAGTGATCCGAGTCATCCAGCACGTTAAAGCCTCGACCTGTAAGATCTTTAGCATCGTTTCTTATCGATATGCTCTTAGTTATAATGAGATCGTTGAGAGTAACGNATGTGATCGGATGAAGCGATATCCGTACTCAACGTCAAGCTTTCATGATCAGTGATCCGAGTCATCCAGCACGTTAAAGCCTCGACCTGTAAGATCTTTAGCATCGTTTCTTATCGATATGCTCTTAGTTATAATGAGATCGTTGAGAGTAACGGGTGTTGCAGATACCATCACGATGACTGGGAATTTCCATCTCCGCTTGCCTCGAGCCTTTTGAATTCATCCCCCTGTTCCGAATATTGAAATTCTGTGCTGAGTATACTAATAACCTGAACGTATGGAGTCTGGGACATTGAACTATATGTACATTGTAAGTATTTTAAATAGCCCGGGAGTCTTCACATAGTCTGTCGGAAATACTACGGATAAAGTGATCAACTTCCACGAAGCTTGACTCCACTCCATGAATTCGTGGTCAAGACATTCGTACTATCTTATCTTCGTCAGTGATGATAGAACTCGAAAGTTTTGATTCAATACGACAACAAAAAACGTTGCATCATATTATCTGCCTATCTCTGAATCTGATTGGCGCTCTATTCTAAGGCATTGCTACCTTTGCTGTTGTAGAAACACCCCTAACTCACAGAAGCAATTATGCATTAATTATAGCATTTATCGTATTAGTAGGCATTAACCCTATGTTAAATTATCCTGGCGTTAAAAGCGCAAGACCGCAGCGGTCCAAAGTCTACGAGGGACTATTCCACGCCGTCTGATACTCCGGGGGCAAAAGCGGGCTACCCGTTATGTATTCTGCAGGGACAGGCCCAGCGTCAATATCCCTTCTGAGAGGACCCGAGGGAGGCGCATCTGGATCAGAGGCAACAGACGGTGGGGATTCAGGATGTTCATTCAGACCAGATTCCAACGAAGTCTCAGCCATCGGAGTCACGACGGGCGGAACGGCCTCGGAGGTAGGAAGCGCCAATCTTGGATTTCTAATTTTGGATGCCAGGTTAGAGTACCACTTGCGAGGGATTCGAATTGGCGATTCTTCATTGGTCGTTACGGCTTGTGATGGTGGTCGAGGCCGCGCGGAAGGTTTTAGGTGCATGTCCTGCGAGCTTTCTGTGGACATTGGAGAGTTATCCCGCATTTTCGAAGGGGGTATTGATAGTTGTACTTGAACAGGTGGTAATGGAGAGACTGTGGAATCGGACTCCGATGTAAGAGCCTCATGGAACGCTCTGCGTCGTGACCTTCTCCAGCGCCATAGTAGACATGATAGGAGCAGGAGGAAGATGATAACGCCAATCACAGCGCCAATTATAGGGCCAGTACGACGCCTTACTGACGAGAAGTTTGCAGCTGTTTCGGTTGGCTGACCGGTTGCACCTGGTGCGGGTTGATTTGTAGCCCCTGGTGCGAGGCCAGATGTCAGCTGATTGGTATTTGTTCTGGTTGGTGAACCGGAGTTTGTATTGGACGAATCATTCGAATTCGAATTTGAATTTGTGTCTGAAGATCCTGATGATGCTGATATTGAGGTTGACATGAGACTCGGCGATGAAATGGAAGAAGTGATAGACGTGCCAGTGATATCCACGGATTGCGTCGTAGTAAGACTTTGAGGCAAAGACGTCATCCCAGGGGAAAGGCTTGTAGGAGGCGTTGAACCTGCAGATGTTGGGCCTGGACCAGGGATGGGAGGGTTTATGTCAGACGACGGGGCGTTATTACCTGGACTTGGTGATGGAGAAGGACTCGGAGGAGTATCGTCATCATCCACAGGAACGACGAGTTCAAATCGCGAAAGGGTGAGTGGTGTAGAGTTAAAGTTCATCAGGAGCATCCGATGCGTCTCAGGTTTGCTGAAGGTTTTTGAGTACATCATTACCTGTGGTACAAAATTAGCAGTTTTTCGAGTTCGATCAGTTCCGAAAACCTGCTCTGATATCAAAAGCTCACCGGTGGCCCATCATCGCGTGCGTTGGGATCGAAGGTTGAAAACGGGTCAAACCCAAACAAAAGAAAATCGCAGTCCGTGCATATCTGAGCAACCATGTAGCGATACGACTGCCTATGTCCCCAATAGTTGAACCTGATGGCAGGTACTTTGCAAAACAATAAGTCAGGCTGCGTGTAAAGATCATGTATTGTTACATACTTGGAAATACCTAAGTGAAAGTGAATGCACATTTAGCTGAAAGTTTCCTCTCTACAAGGTTACAAAAACGCCACGTACGAACATAATGGCTGAGACCTTGTCATCTGTGTAAGCAAACGGTCCAGTCTGGCCGCGTTGTTGATTACGATGCCAAACAGTATCTTCAAAGTAATAGGTGCTCGCTGGGTCGTTACTCCAATAGGTTCTAGTCGCAACGGCTTGACCTGACATTCCTGAACTGTGGAGGAGACTGCCAGAAGGAAGATGAACGTCGTCGTCGCAAAGGAACGGAGGGAAGGAAGAACACGAGACCAATGTTCAAAACGACGCCCAGTTGTCAACCCTCTGCATAATGAACATTGCCCTGGACAACTAAAGAGTCTTTCATGATATCATGACGTGAAATGCTTGATTGCGATGATGAGCTGCCGGCCCCGACGTCTCTTTTGCCTCCGATCAGTCTTTCGGTACTTGGCTCAGGCCGAAAGCACTGTAAAACCGTGCTTTTGCCTGCACTGATAATCCATATGATTGCACCATGAAAAGTACTTCTGAGTATAGTATAGGATGCGTCACTTCAATGACACCAATAAACGGCGACGTGCGACATCAGTGAAGCTTGAAGCTTGCATATAGACTTGGCGTTCTCTTGCTTTCCTCTCTGTTTCACCAACCCTGGATGGTAAATGATGGATGTTGTTGACAATGGTGTGGCAGTGAGCGGGGAATCAACATATTTTGGTTCTTTTTCGAGCGCGATCAGGGCGACCCGCGTCAATCGGGCTTTCAGTATCGATCATGGGACGCATAAAATTGGTTATATAAGGAGAGTCGCGTTAAAGCAACGAAATCTTCTGTCTCCAAATTTTCTAGACAATAAGCATTGTTCAATTTCCGTCTAGAGTCCTAAACTCTCCCTGAGGGATATACTGCCAGTTGGACACATAAGCAGGAGTTTTACCCTTTCCACCGTTCGCGGTACAGTAAACTCCCAAGATAGTGCCTGAAGGGTTGAATCAGAAACCACGAAAAGATCGCGCCTTTGGGTACATAGGATGAACTCACCAGTAAAGCCCCAGCTGACAGCATCATTGGGCACTACTGCGATCTCACTCAGGCTTCCTCCCGCAGGACCAGCAACAAAATGGTAATGAGTATAGTTCGTCGCTTGAATCCCCATGGTAAGTTTCTTATCGGCCCAAGCTGAGGGAACGGGCAAGACGATATCGGGATGAACGGGGACGGAGGAAATACCTCTAAACCGGAAGTGCGGAACCAACGGTGCGGCGGGCGATCTAGCCGCTACTTCCCCACCTTCCCCCGCATCACCCGGTCCGGGTAGCGGGAAGTTGGAGGAAGAAGATTGTGGAAGCACGACGATTCCCAAGTCCAGGTGGTGATTTTGTGTCAAAAATACGCTGACACCGAACTCCTCGTCAAGAACCTTGGGTTTGTAATCGACATCAACGAAGTAACTGAAGAGTGTCTCCTGCTGTCTGCGACCGACAAAGGCCTGGCCGGACGGCCCAGCATAATTTCCGTTGAGAGCAGTCAGATTGAGGTGTGAGGGCGAAACGCGAAGCGTGTTGGGATGGCCAGGTGGAGAGACGGCAAAATGCGCTGGGTTAGGGAAGCGCCAATATGTGAAATGGGCAGGAAGAGTTGAGCCAGGTGCGAAATTGATATTGTCGCCTTCGTCAATGAATGGCCTATATGAGATGGGTCTTTAGATTGGAGCGGGCGCACAAATTATGAGAAGATTTACCCTACACCACGGATATTACGATTTGGAGGAGGAAGAGGCCATCCACTCATTGTCCCATTGACTTGGGTAAACCGAGGGAACTCATCCTTATTCCATGTAACGGGTGCGAGAACAGTTTCACGACCCATAGGATAATATATGAAGTCGGGACCAGAACGCGTGGACAATGCAACGCCCCACCTATACCACAGACGTTTCATTCACTTTTACGAATCAGCTACGTGAATGAAACATGAAATCTCACCAGTTGCCTGCTTTATCCTGAAAAAGATCGGCATGACCAACTGTTTGGACTAAATAGGTGTCAGAACCGTTCGATAACAATTTAGGTTACAAAGGGCGTACAATAAGCGGTCGTATTTGCGTTTGTCAGGATTGGGTTGGCAGCATCTGGCTCGTATGGGCCGTTGATGTTTCTCGAGCGAGCCATGGTTTCCATATGTCCAAGACCAGTACCACCTGAACATGTGGGTTTCAATCCGAAGAATCCAAAAAAAACGCAAAGTAAGCACCTTCAGCGACCAAAAGATAATACCATCCATCTTTGAGATATATATGAGGTCCTTCAGGGGCCTAATAAAGAAACGTAAAAGCACCTAAAACCGACGCTGGATGTCAAAACTCACGATACCACCCGTTCCGGTCCATATGGTCTTCCAATCGCTCAAAATCTCACCAGTGTCTATATTTGCTTTGGCTTGTTGAAGTCCAGGACTTATAACGGAAAGTATTTGAGGTGAACGAGTACAAACATGAAGACAATAAAACGAACCTAACGTGCCACGCATGCGATCCAGTGATGTAGGCTTGACCGTCAACATCCCAGAATGGTGACGTGTCGTAACCCACAAAATTGAAATGCTTGGGTATGGACCAGGATGACGAGACGTAGGGGTTGTTGGATTTGAAGATTATCTAGTGATTGCACAGATGAGTTTGAAGTATACCCCAGATACGAGAATAGACATACATTATCCCATCTCGCAGAGTCAAACGCATCCAAGTCGTCATTTACGAGTGTGGTTACGATGTAAAAGTTGCCCTTGTGAAATCGCAAGGCTGGCGCCCAAATTCCACTGCCGATGAATATTAGAATGATCTTACACGTCGTAAAAATGCCATACCTAGTTGAGCCATTTGTCTCAGCCAACCTTGGTAGCTGCTCGGGACGGTTTAAGGCGTGCCCTATATGTATATCAATATCTGCATGTGACAAAAGACAGAGTTCTTACCAATCAATTTCCAATTCTGAAGGTCCTTGCTGGTATGAATGGGGATTCCAGGGAAGGCGTTGAAACTGGAGCTAGCGCAGAAGAACGTGTCGTCCCATTCTGGAACAAAAATACAACTAGGATCTGGATGAAAGCCTGGTAAAATTGGGTTAAGGAAAGTCGAATTTTTCGCAAAAGCACTACAGATAGGCAATCCTATCGTCAAGTAGGCAAATATTGTGGAGAACATCTGTGCCAGCAGGCTCGTTTACATGCCCCAGTCTATATATTAGTAACTTCATTCTAATAATAGCTAAGAAGCGGTCGTCGAAGTTCAGCCGCAAGAATCTCTAAAACATAGGCTTGTGAGTATAATTAAATACATGCAAGAAATGGTCATGCGCACCTCCGTACAGTTAAATACCCGCACCACCGCCTGACACATTCACCAACCCCCTACATAATGTACCTCAGCCGTGTTGAAGAACATCTCCGGGCCGCTATAAGATATTTATTTTAGCACTGCAGACAGTCATACAAGTCATGTAATGGCTGGAGGCTAAACGCTGGCTAGACCTTGGGTGAAACTTGGGTTGCGCAGAACAGACCAGCGAGAGGTGGTCAATTCGCCTGCAGAAATCAGCCGCTCGTCGACGAGTAGCGCCCACATTAGACAAACTGAGGGCATTATTCGTGAAAAAGGATAGTGGGAGGATCTTGAATATTAATTTTCATTGACACCGTCATTGAGAGGAACGGAGAAGGGTTTGAGCACGCCACGACAACCGCGCGACGGAAGTTGGATAGCGTACGTAAGCTGTTTGTTTATAGCTTTCAAACCAAATTAACCCCTATCATGAACCAACAAATGAGCTCGGAGCGGCGCTCAGTCGTTGAACCGCATATGCATTGAAATAAATAAAAATAACGTAGCTAAATACCTACAAAACCCGCTGATTGATAGTCATACATCCCACCTATGACTGGGTTCTGGCTTCCTGACATTGTCTACGTATACTGAGCCTACTAAGGATTTGACGGAATAGTATGGCCCAGTGAGGACGGAAGAAATATCACTCAGCCTCGATGATCGATCAAAAGAAACCTTCGACCCATACATACTCCCATACCTGCTCCCATATCCTCCCTTATAATCGTCTTCCCTGTCCGCTGATGTCCAATTAATGGAAGAAGAGGAAGCCGTATCGAGAAAGATCGACGAAAGACCTTGTGTGTGGGTGAGTGTTTCCCGGTGATGCTGATGTACCCTTTCGTTTCTCCTTTTCCTGGCCACCGCTAAAAGGACAATAAATATAGCCAGGAATGCAAGTCCCGCCAGAGCACCTCCAACTATAAGTCCGATGTTTTGCGAGCTTCCAGCGTCTGGGTCAGATGCCTGGAAGATTGTTACAGATGTCGTTGCGCTGATTGCGATCGTTGGTTGTGAGGGTAGAACCTGAGCAGGATCAGGCGTACTGGATGGTATTTGTGTCGCCTTTGCGCCACTCATAAGCGTGGTGGTAGTCTGAGTCATAATAATGGTGGAAGTATCTGTCGCTGTGATAGTACCAGACTGGTATACGGGGAGGGATGGCGCGGGTGTTGTTTCGGATTCGATGTTCGAGATTGTCGTCGGAGTGGCAATGGGAGGTACAGGCTCGCTTGAGAGTATTAGCACAAAGCTCGCGATATTCATAAAGTTCCTTCCATTTCCGTTTCCCAGGAGCACGGTGTGTATCGCTGGAAAGGGGAATTGAGTACTGAAAAGCATAACCTATAAACGATGTCATGAGTCAGAGAACGGGACTCGACCTTCCCTCATTCTACTTACGGGTGTGCCAACAGTAGCAAAAGGAGCGGTGGTTGGGCTTGGATTCACCGTCAGAGGATCGATTGACACGCCATTGGTAGAGCGTTCCTGGTTGAGAGGGCAGTCGACACAAATATTCCAGGTCCCTGGCAGGCTTTGACGAAGCCCCCAGTATTCGAAACCTATGGCAGGAACTAAAAATGCAGCATAATTATTATTAATCCAGCCAAAATCGTGACTTTGTATAAAACTACAGTACACACCTGGAAATGTCTTTAAATATCAACAGTAAATTATAGTTAGATCGATGGAGATGGCGATACGCTGGGCTGACGCACCATCACAGCAGCACAATACCGTCCTTCATTCAGCGCGGCTGAAAATGTACCCTGTCGGCCGTTAGCTGACCAAGAAACATCGTTCCTCCACTGTCCAGCATTGATGGATCCCCAGTGTCCGCCATCGTCTGGAAGGAAGTTGTACTGGATCGCGGCGTCAGTGTCGATTATAACCCTCCGTGAGGTATCGCCCATTTTTGAGGGTGATATCACCTCCAAATTTCGAAAGATGTAAAGACAGAATTAGAATAACTGACTCTGAAACTGTTCGGCTAGGCATATATAGCGGCCTACAAGTAGCTGGAATACCTGTGCTTGGCATGGGGGATTTCATTTCCCTTGAACAAAGGCATCACTTCGTAACCATCTTCTCAAGACGTTCAGAAGTAAGGTTCTTCCACTTTCGCAGGTTCATTTCACGGACGAAGGTCGGGCTTTGAGGGGAAATGAGATGTGAATACTCACGTTCTGTTCTCACTTGAGGATGTTTTATTCGCACCAAATTTGGACTTTTGGACTGCTAACATACTCTCCTTTCAATATGGGGTGGTAAAATGAGCGATGATGGAGCTCAGAAGCATCAGAAGTAAAAAGGCATCCTCTCCCGTGTTGTTGGTGTGATCTGTGGCATGAGAATAACATACGTCGAGTGAGTTACAGACTCAAATCAAGGGTTGTGGGTATCTATAACTTTACCTGTCACATGCCGATTTCATTTGAACATCGCATCGCATCACATATGAATAGGTCAGAAGACTGAAACCCCGAATCGGGTTTGGAGGTAACTATGCAATTTCTGAAGGTCATTAGCACTAGCACTTTCTCGTTCTATTGACTTTCAATGGCATAGTAACGACTTTCAATGTCTGAAGAGACTCAGGAGACTAAGACCAGGACTAGTAAGCATTTCCCCACTATTCTGGAAACTCTTCTTCTCGGAGTAATGTCATCTCGGTGGCTGAGTTCATGATTGATTCGAGGCATCAACTCACATTGCCCCAGAGACAACACATCATATTTGTTTTTTATCTTCACATCGTGGAGTGAGGTCGATCAACCGTGGCTGATATCGTATGTGAATATCAGTCGACGGTAATAACTCTGATGGTGCTGCAGAATGATTGAATTTATACCGAAGCTATTTTTAGACGTAGTGATAATACGGAGAGGTTTTTATGGTTTGACACAGCCACGACGCGGTCATTGTGACCTTGTCATTAGCTGAAGATAATACCAGTGCTAATACTGAATGATGTGCATTGGGCACATATAGACACATAATACGCCTCAAACCTCAAGTTAAAAGGATAAAAATGGTGAAACATTTATTTATGTCGATCCTTCGTGTGCGTTTTTTTTGTGCTAATGATTTACTCTTAAATTGATTAAAGCTGCACTATTCTTGTGGCTTTATTGAGATAAGAAACTGTACATAAAACAGGTCTACTTCGATCCTTCGTCGCACTACGATTCGGACAATGGCAATGATAGACAACCCAGCTACAAATACTGCATCGTCGACCAATTCAGCGACCATGTCGACAGCAAACACTACGGCCACAATGACCATTACCACTACGTATTGGCAGACAATCACAGTGTCTACAGCATTAACTAGCGCTGGTGGCCAGGGCTCTCATAACTCGAGTCAGAGGCATCACGGTAATTTCGATACAGCGACAATCACAGGGATAGTCGGTGTGGGGTTGGGGGCAGCGGGATTTCTGGTTCTCACTCTCATCTTACTATATCTTCTCTGCAACCGCAGACGCTTACAGTACGCTCGCGTGCAAGACCCTCAAATGGTCCCCTATCACACTTTACCCACTTACTTCGATCAAAATGCGGCCAGGATGGCGGGTGTTGATGCGTCGGTTCTGGCGGCTCCGGGAAACCTGAAGCCCATCACCCAGAGTAGCGAAACAGATCCTATACCTCGAAAGAACACTGCTACGTCTTACGCCTCGTCCGAAGGAGGTTCAACGATTGTACCCCAATATGGTTGCGATAAACTGTTTGGTGACAGTACCAAGGCAAGACCAGGATCAGACCTGTTGGAGCCGGAATCATATGGAGTACATAGACACAGCTCTAGGAAGAGTAATACGTCTGGTGCTTATGCTCAATAGTTGTCGCTATCGAGCTCATGTGCCACCGAAACGGGCATTGGTGGATAGCGTTTGAACTTGACCGAACATTTATAATATTTCATTATTTATTAGCTGTAATTGCAGACGGACATATGCGCTGGTTGTCACTTATGGACATATTTAAATACGCATAATACATAGCAGCTTTTAATCGCACACAGACAGTGAATGCAGGCGCCTCAAAGGCTTTAGGGGTTTGCAATCGCAACGGCTTCGGCCGGTCGGGTATCCCGGCGTTTCAAATTTCAAGCTCCGCTTCAATCTCCCCTCTGCCAGCAAACCTTACTTCCGCCCGTCGTCATTGTTGACGTTGAGCTTCTGTCGTGGTCGTCGTCATGAACGATGGGCACCTCAAAATATATTTCCTTTTTTCCTACCATTTTTCTTGCACCCAATGACATTCCTGTATAACACACCTGCTTACTACTAGTCTGCCTACAAGCCCCCAACGTCTGGCTCGCCGTCTGGACCTTGCTGTCGTCGGTGCCGCCCCAGTCTCTCGGACGCGACTTTCCAACTAGATGACTAGAGGACACCGTTCTCCAAGACTGCAGATGCTCACCAATGGCTCTCCCAGGATATCTAGGCTAGAACTGTGGAGCGTTCTCCCACATTGTGTGGTTCTCATGCTGAGTAAGGACGGCAATGACGACGTCTTCCTTCCCATTGGAGGCATGCCCATCTTTCAAGGTAAGATACGCTTATGAGTCACTTGTCTAATGACGTTCATCTAACGCGATTTGAACATCTAGACACACTAGGACCCTGTGCGACTGAAGGATGACGGCGACCAGCTGAGTAAGTGAACCATTGAAAAGAACTCCTCTTTTGCTAATCACAGGTCCTTATTTCTTGCCTCTTATCTCTCACCATCTCATTCAATGTCGACCTCGCACGGACCAGAAGTGCCTTATGCGATCTCAATCCCTGACTCCGCCATCAATGCTCTGCAGCAAAAACTCGCTTTAGCCACCTTTCCAGACGAATTAAAGGGTGCAACTTGGGATTACGGTGTTCCTCTCGCTGATGTCAAGCGTCTCGTTACACGTTGGAAAGGCGGATACGACTGGCGCGCTGCTGAGAAACAGTTAAACGAGGAGCTACCTCAGTTCAAAAGAACCATCAGCGTTGATGGACACGGCGACCTGGGCATACACTACGTCCACAAGAAAAGCTCTGTAAAAAACGCGATTCCATTGCTCTTTGTTCATGGGTGTAAGTCTTTTCTTCTCTATGTTGAATTTTTGACGCATATATGCGCTTTGCAGGGCCAGGATCGTTCATTGAAATTCGCAAAATTCTTCCTTTGCTCATCACTGCATCTCCCGACGGCTCCTTCCCAAGCTTTCACGTCGTTGCCCCTTCTCTTCCTGGATTTGGTTTTTCTGATGCTCCAACGCGCACAGGTTTTGGTGCAGAGCAGTACGCCGAGGTCAGTACCCATCTTGTCATGTATATATCCTTCTTTCTGACGCACGTTTGGGGCTCTAGGCCTGTCACAAACTCATGCTTTCCTTGGGTTATGATGAATATGGTGCGTTATCCAACACTGGTTTACCGCAGTATCTTATTGTGGACAACTCAGTCACTCAGGGAGGCGACTGGGGATGGCTCGTCACTCGTTACATTGGCTGCCTCTACGGCCACAAACACGCCAAAGCGTGGCATACCAACTTTTCTCGTCCAGAACAGTACAAGTAAGCTTGTGTTTGCTTTATTTTTTGCTTTGTTCTTCTGGTCTGATTGTTGATTTATTTGTAGCTTTCCCCCGACCCTCACAAGTTCGCCCTATATTTATCTCACTTCTCTGGTCAAACCCTATACGGAAGCTGAGAAGGAAGGGTTTAAGCGTACGGAATGGTTTCTTGGCAAGGGGTTTGGGTACAACTCGCTACAGAGTACAAAGCCCCAGACCATTGGTTACAGTCTCGCAGATTCTCCTGTAGGGTTGTTGGCGTGGATCTATGAAAAGCTCGTTGAGTGGAGTGATGGGTATAAATGGGACGACGATGAAGGTATGTTATTTTTTATAATTTCTCGTCCTGTTTATGATCAAGTGTCGTTCTTATTCTGACTTCTTCCTTTATTTAGTCTTGACGTGGATTAGCATCTACGCGTTTTCGACTGCTGGTCCTGCTGCGAGTGCTAGGATTTATTATGAAGTTGTGAATATGAAGCGCGAGCTGCCGACTCCTACAATTCCGAAGGGTCAGAGCTTGTTTCCGAGGGAGATTTTAGTCGTACCGAAAGCGTGAGTCCTCAAGATATTTATTTCTTTTGATTCCTCCCTTTGGTCTTGGCTTATCTAGCTCGTCGACTACGCACTTTCTTTCTCTTTTGCTAACTTAATTCTTGCTGCTCATCTGGACTAATATTCTTGAATTTAGATGGTTATGGTCGCCTCAGCTCGTCTTCACCTCTGAGCACGATAAAGGAGGGCATTTTGCGTCGCATGAGATGCCTGTAGAGTTGGTCGATGATCTGAGGAAGATGTTTGGGAAGGGTGGGCCGTGCGCCGGGATTGTGAAGGGTAGGGAAGGGTATTGAATCATTGTGGGCGCTGAGTGATGTATTTGTTCTTGACTGTTTTGGTATAATAGAACTAGTCTTGCCAGATTATATCGGAGTGGTGGAAAAGCGTCTCCTCGGCATTGTGCTACGTCTGCATTCTCCTGTTTTGGGTCTACGAATAACATTGTCTGTGAAACGTCCTTTGCGGCAAGGGTTTAGGCGAGTCACAATCCCCTCTTCGAGGAATCATTGATTTTCTATCATCGCCAGATCTATCAGGGACCCTTGTACACGTCGGCGTTCATGGAACAAACCTGTTGCGAGAACGAGTCACTTCGCTTGTCAATACAATTGAGTTCAGAGCCCACAAAAGAGAACAAAGGGGATGATGACTAACACATGGTCAGGAAGGCAGTTGCTTGCCCCCCACATACGTCTCGCCACTGCACTGTGACTCTGGACCCGTCTTTCGCAGGTTATTTTTCCCAAATATATACCACGACTGCATTGTGTAAAATCAAACCTAGCCACAGCTGTGATGCTTTCTGGGAAGTGCTGTGAACAGTTCACCTTTTCAGGTAAATTTAAAAGGTAAGCTGTTTTCGAAAATTTTGCGAGGTGCAGTGGATAATTGAACGTTGAACAGCTTGTGGGTGAAACCCTTTGAACTTATTTGGAAGTTCTTAGGCGGTGTATTCGTATGCCTGCAGTATAAAGCTCTTGAATGATTGAACGGACGACACCCGCACCCCTCATGCCTAAATCTAAGCTACCTCCAATGCCAGCTCAAAGTATCGCGAGCGCCATGTGTCCTACAACACACAACGTGACTTTTGAATTCTGTCCTTCCTATCCAGAAAAAGCCGACCCTTGGAAAACATCTGATGTCGATGCTATCCTCGCTCACCAGCTGGAGTATTTCGTGACAAAAGGTGTTCAAAGATTTTCTCATATCATATTAATTAGTAAGTGTCGACCTCTTGATTGCTTCATCATTCAAATAATTAATGTCTTGAAAACGCATCAGTCAGACCCCTTATTATCACTGAATGGCATCGTCAGCAGGGCGTTCTGTATATGCACGATCAACTGGCTCATGTTCAGCGTATTGTGGAGCAGATCTTTGAACATATAGCTGGTTTGCCTGGTCTGCAGCAACTTTCAGTCGAATATGATAACAAAACTACCACCCAGCATCATATTTACTGTCGCGACAAGATCGTGAATGCGATCGCAAATGGTCTTCGTACCGTCTCACAGGGTCCCAATGCGAACGTGCTCTCCACTCTGAACGTTTCGTTGTCATTTAACAAAGTCCATCGAACAACCATCGAGCCAAGTACTAAGGGACTTTTGTATCTGCTCATGAACCCGGGGGTCTTCCCCAATCTCACCACCTTTCGACTTTGCATCGCCCGCAACAAACGTTCGACTTTGTTGCGTCATCAAGTGAACATTCGCGTCAACTTCGAAACGATCATCCGGTATATCCGTGCAGCAAGGCATAAATGCACGGTGACGTGTTCCATATGGGATGTTCTTTCTAAATCCTCAGGCGCAGGCTCATGCCGCACGCTGTGATGAACGAGTAGGCCAACTGGACTTTTTGTGAAGCTATGACGCCGCCACGATATTCGACTGGTAGTGCTTTCGAAGCACCTGCTGCCAGCATGCAGTGTAACACGTCTGTGACTGGTCTTTCAAATGGTACTTCATGGCAACAAAAATTAAAGATGCGATGTGAGCGTCGTTATGCAGCTTTCAAGCGTGGGCAAGCCTTGTGAGCATTGCGCTGAAACCCCGCCCACATGTCGCTCTTATTTTGTTTGTTTATTACTTAGTGGGCACTAGACATAGAACTGTATTTGTATTCTTTTGCCTGATCAGGCGGAGATTTTTCCCGGAATTGATAAAATGCAACTAATATTGTTCATAGAAACGCGTTGAAGAATTGGTACTGGGACTTGCAAGTTGCAAAATTTGAACAAGATCACCATCACCAGTACATTTCACGAGTAGGCCTTGCGATTATAACAATCTTCTATTCTGTTCACAGCACATTTGGCGAGATAAAATTAATAATGATCATATTAAAATTGTAAACCAGTAAATGTATGAAATAAAGAAAAGCAAAATGAGAGAGAAAATAGTTATTTAATGAATATTATGTCATGTGATGCTCGCGTTAAATCAACGCTTCGACATGAAAGGGTCGTTGGATCATTTTTATAAGGCATCAGCGACGGAGTAGCATCTGGGCTGGAAAAGCCTAAGTATCCCAGCTGGTTGAATCATCATATGCCTGCTCGCAGCCTGGAAACATTCGTTGAGTTTTTCCTCGACGTGCTTGCCGAACAACTGCTTCTGTGTAAGAGTCAATTTACGCTCCATGATATGCTCAAAGACCGCATTCAAAGCCCAGCTGCCCAGGATGTGCGTTTTTGTTGGTTGTTGTGCTTCCAAGCTCCCGACCAATTTGTTTTTCAGAAAGGTGTGGAGTTTGTTGGTGGAATACACGTGTACGAATCCAACGAGAACAAGGCCTTTGAGCTGGAGTTGGTCGTAGGTGTATGATAAGACTTGCCATTCGTTTCTGCTTCCCTGTGGTTGGGACATGTAGAACGTGGTAGCCTTGATTACATGCTCGGTGAGCCCAACAATGGGATCTTGGGATTTGGTTATCGCCAGGATGTCATTTCGGTATTGGCGATTGAAGTGATCGTAGAAAAGGGTAACAGAGGCTTGGGACATTTTTGTTGGTGTGAGTGATAGATAGTACGCTTGAATGTTGGTGTGGTGTGAGCTCGAAGGTCGGTTGGTGATGAGATTGGGTACTGTGCAGCACCCTTTTTATACCTTTCCGCCCTCCCAACGCTCTTAGCTTTGCACAACTATGCAAGGAAACTGAGCCATTCGCGAACGCAAGGCGTGGCACTACCAGTGTGTTGCGACATAAAGGGGATTTCCAAAGAGGGTAATAAAGGGATGAGGCCAACATGATTTTCGGAGCTGGTCACAGCCAGAAATGCGGGCGCAACACGTGTGTGACATTGCCGGCGATTAGCGCTGGACCTGGGAAATTCCCGATGGGGCGCTGCGTGTCCATATTCAAGGTGAAGACCCGGTAGCACATCGTAGTATGAGAGCGCTGAAGGCGGGGACGAGTACTGGTAGTTACAGAATACACTCATTAATATTTCACATATGAACGAGTTCTTACTGGCATCCCCGTGAGCTATCACGATGACTATCCAGTTAATAGTACTTTACGCAGTTGCAATAGACAGTTTCAACGGTCTTGCATGTCGCCGACTGTAGCCGCACCTTGGGTAAGTCATGAAAATGCACTGCCTGCCAAGTCGGCGTCCTGGCCAATGTGAATGCGTTAGACCGACGCCTTAGTACGTAAATGATTCCCCTTGGAACGTGGTTAGAAGAAGTGCATATTCATATGCTTAACATTCTTCCTAATTGACTTGTATCATTAGAAAAAAATGTGAACTAAGGCATTACGTTGGTGAATAGTGCTTTCTCAGCGCTAGCCCATGTTGCAACGAATGAAAGCGAATATCTTGGTAAACTCTTTGTATAATGAACTCAACTGTGTTTGTGTCGAAGTTCCGCAAATTGTCAGAGTACGCAGATAGCGGCTGTATTAAAAATGAAGGACATCTCGGACGTAACAGTTATTCGAAGTCTTCTTCTTCTGAATCGATATTGCTTCCTACGATGATTCGAAGCGTCATCATGATGGTATATCGCCCGCGTTATCAGACTCTCGTATCGGGCTCACGGCGTTTCGTAGGCAATTTATACCGATACGTGGTCAGATTAATCTTATAATACTTTATTATTTGTTTAATAAAAGGTATAAAAGGCCTTCAATCCTGGATCAACTTGAATCACCCCCACTCGTAGTACGAGTATGCCAGCCACAGACGACTTTCCAACGGGACCCTTTGAAATTTACTACTTCACTGTGGAGGGTCAATCCAAGAAGGTTACTCTTCGCCCACTTGGCATTGGCAAGAACAAAGATATAGTCGTACTTCCAGTTGGCAGCAAGGCACAAAAGGTAGGCTTTTGATGGTAATGCAATAACGCACAGATGCTAACGTAGGCGTGCAATCTCTGCTACGATTGAAGTGGAACGTTGAAAGGCGCTACGATGGGGCCTATCGATTTCTTGTGGGGCGTCGTTGTGTAATCATTCGTTACACGGATAACCACCTCGTCCTCTCGTCTGAAAACGACAATGAACATTATTTATGGAATGTCCACGAGACTTTCACGTCTTCGCCCCCTCATGTAGGCCGTGATACTTACAAGTAAGTTTTGGAAGCTATTGGTCAGCTTACATTACCTGATATACGGTATACCTCGAAGAGTGTCCTCCATCTCGCGAAATTCACCTTTCGCTTGGACACTACCAAAGAAAGTGAAAGGTGGAGAGGAACCAGTAAGCCACCTATCTATTCGTAATGCATGGTAGCTTACAAACGTTGAACGTTGAACGATGACCCGTAGGTTATCAATGGCGATTACTCAGGCGTGGCTCAGCTTTATTTCAAGCGTGTTTGACACTACGACCAGTAGGCAGTAATAGAATCTGTGTTTTGAAGGGCCTTGTTCTTAGAATTATTCGTCTTGATCACAATTTCATCTCCCGTCTCATCTCTTTCTGATAGTTCAGACGACATTGTTGCCCTTGCGAATAACATTTTCTTACAACATGCAACGCAGTGGCAGGAAGCATCGAACCTCAAGAACAGCAGCTATGAAAATAGAGTTGATGTCGGAAGAATCTAATACAGCTAAAGTTCTGAACGGTAGTATTTAACTATTTTTAAGCGATGAGTTCTGGGTTGATCTGCACGACCATAGCTTCCTTCAAAATCTGCGCCTCAGGACTAGCGCTTCGGATTCCGGGTGGTCCGTGTATTCGTCGCACTTTGGACATGAATCCTACTCCAGGCGTTCCTTCAAAATCGGGTGACTTGTATTCATCGATATATGGCGTTGGCCGTAGATCTACTACTCAAGGAATAAGCAAAATAATTGATGAGCTATTCATACGATGAAGTCACAACATACCTGTTCGTAATGGGTGCAATTTATCCTTGGATTCTCCCGCTATTCCTCTCCTCCTCAACTCCCTCTTTAGCATCTGACTGTATATGTAAACAATTATACAGATTATAACCAAGATTCCAGTGACGATTGAGAGTATGATAATGATAGTTTTGCGGTTGGTTATCTGAAATGCTGAACCATCACTAGGGAAAGTACCGTTGGTCGGCGACAGCGTCTCAGTGACTGTCAAGGTGACAGTCAATGTCTGAGCTGACATGTTCAAAAGGATGCACAGATGGCAGTATGCTGGAGTTGGAAAGGTGGCGAGAATGGACAAACAGTCTTTAAGTTGTTCTATTCTTGTCGACAAGTTATGTATGGATGAAACGAGGGCAATGACTTAGTGACATCTGATCATCTGCGAGCTCAGCGGATCCTAGAAGTTTTGATCATCATGCATCATAGAGTCCCATATAATGGCTCTATTGGGCTCATAGAATGTGTTATAGTATTGATGTGAGGCGTATGGTTGGTTACGATCACAGCTGGTGTAGCGCCTGGTCATCGCATTGTTCTTTCCTTTTTTGGAAATCATCAAAGGGCGCGTCGGCGCTGGCGCGGCCGCTCACGCATTGTCATTTGCGCACACGCATTGTCACGAGCGCATACGCCTTGACACCGCGTCTGAAAAGATGAGTAGATTCTGTGACAATGCGTGTTGCCCAAAAAGAATATATGTACATGCCCCACGAAAAACAATGGAACAACCATCAAACCCACCGCGATCTCCACTGTAAATCGACATCACTCGAATAACCTTCAGCATGAATCCAGAACAAACAAAGCAGATCGCAAACGACCCCAAACCATTACCACAAACACCAACACAACCAGAGAATACCACAGCCTTCGCATCTTCTGCGAATTCTTCCCCGAAGTCAACTAAATCTGGGGAGGTCTTAATAGACTTCAACTGGTCGCAATTCCTCGCTCCATACGACGAGCATGCAAAGGCCAACTTCGAACTACCAAGAGTACCGCAGATCACTGTTGATTTGGAAACTAAAACAGTAAGCTCTGTAATGTTTGGAGGGCCTACTAAAAGGAGCAACGACAAGCAGCCTTCGGCTGAAGATGTTGAGGAAGCAAAGAGGGCGGCTGAGCGCGGGGATGATTTGTCTGATGTGGTTGTGATTGATAGGGCGGCAGTTGAAGCTACCAGACGCGCTGAAGAGGGGAAGAGGGTTGAGGAGCTTAAGAAGATGGGTGGTCTGTCGAGAACGCCTTCTGTGAAGAGAACTATTCAGAGAAGGAAGCTATAATAGCAAATTGGCTGGTGTTCTGGGTCACGAATCTTTCGCATCCTCGAGAAGAATATTTTCAACTTATACTTACTTTAATATGCTTCAGCTTTAAATCCCTTATTGCCGGATATTATTATAAATAAATTATGGATTTGAAGGAAGATCCGATACCATTTGTGGGGCCTGAGTTAGCGAACGATTACACCTGTCACGTCTGCGAACCATGCGCGTTGATCTTTTGGAGATGCCCATTCCTCTGAATGACCTAGTGACCAGAATTAATGTTAGAATCGAAAGTCATCAATGTTATTTAGATTTGACGAACCTCCAAAAAATGTTTGGAAGTGCATGCCCTTGATTTTGCTTTCGTCACTCTCGCGGAAGCATAAGCCATCGATGGATATAACGGAGACACCATCAACCCACAGTTGAAGCTCGCCTGTATCACAATTCAAAGATATCATTCAAGTTATAAGAATTATTCTCTGGAGCAAAAGATGCGAGCACGATACGCACCATTCTCTGAGCCGATGTCGTTCAGTTTGATCCTGAATGCGATGGCAACCCAGTTGCCTACAGCTGCTTCGAGATTAAATGCACCTCGACCGACTGAGAACCCATAGTCTGGATTCTGCATGGAGAGAGGAGGAACAGCTCCCAGTTGCTTTGCGTTGCAGGAAGTCAGTGGGAGATAGGTGTAGAGTTCGGCGATGGAATCCTTCCTAGACATTATTTTTACGTTGAGGCCATATTCAATAATGTATAAGAGAATAATTTTACCTCCACATGGGGCGAATATTGAAACACTGGCAACGGTTCTCCTTGCGTCCACCGGTGCAACCATAGGCTAGGTCCCCAATCCCGCCGTCTATCACATCCCAATCAGGTAGAATTGTAGTGAAAGGTACGAATGCTTACATACACCTGGAAGCTTTCCACCTTTTACCCAGTCCCATTCGCCTTGTAGCATCATGCGGTAGCTGAATACGGCCTCTGTCGCAGCACCCAGCTCCAGAGAGAACTGATCAGGACCTTTGAGGTAAAAGCCAAAGCCACCTGGGATACGCGCTGACGGATTAATGCTCCCCTCAGGGTAAAAGGCTTCCCAAGCCTTTCTTGGAGGGGGAAAAGGAGGGGGTATTGGACTTATGCACGAAGGAGGTGGAGGTTCCACAAGGGGGTGGGGCGTTCGCGAGGCAGATTTATGCACTTGAAGAACCTTATCGGCAAGTGTCGTTACTGTGAGTTCAGGGAAATATAATACGAGACTTTCACTCGACGTAAACCCGCAACTGAACTCTGGGACTGGAATCAGACTGTGGGCCATGATAATGTTGTGGATCAATAAGCTGGAGGATGGGCATCATTGATGTGGCTGTGTTGATGTTGCCGAAGTCTTTTAAAGTAAACATAACCATACAATGATGATGTTGACAGGCACCTGGCTTGGACTGTCATTGTTCTCCACAACCACCACGACGACCACGACGACAATGCCACCGACGGCCAAGTACGAGTTGCTTCCAACATCTCCCTCGCCACCACACTCTCCTTCATCATCACGGTCGTCGCTCTCCTATCTACCCCCATATGAGGCAGTCAGTCCAGCAGGGGGTGATGTGGAACATGAAGCAGTCACACGGAGGCCCGTTCGCAGGAGGGATTCAATTCCTTCACTAGAAAGCGACCCGAGGTTCAGAACCAGACAAGTCTCACCGTTTGCTAGGGCTGCTCTGGTAGCATTCCTGTTATTCTTGTTTTGGTTGGCATTTGCCATGCGGAAAGCGTTGTGGATGGCGGGGATTGAGCATAACAACAAGCCTCACCCGGTGGATCCATCATATTAAAATGGTGCGTAGCGTGATATAATTGGCTTAGATTTTTCTAAATTTTCTTTGTGATAGGTTTCATGACCTGTAGAGTCACCCCACACCGCCTAAAATTTTGGGACCATGTTTGCTGAGAGGGACGCCCTCGTTAACCACCTTTATTTGCCACAAGTCTGAATGGACCCTTCCTTTTGACACTACTCCACATTCATTGATAGTATACCAACCACACATTCCTTTCCCGAACGCTTAATCTGGATATTTAACAACTATTCTTATCTGTCGCTGGTTTGTAGTTCAAGACTCATATTGTCCTGTATATCATTTATTTCATCGCTTGACTCTTTTCTTCCTTGTTCCTGTCTCTCTTGGAATTGTTGGAGTGCTTGTTGAACGACGAGAACAAGGGAATATAAAAATATGTACGTTTCTTTCGGCTCCTTTGTACCGAAAAGCAGTCGCTGACGACCTGCCAGCCAGCTCATTCTGAAAGCCCAAATCGGTTTTATGCACCTTGTGATGTGCGCTATTTTTGTTGAAGAGCCATCTTAACACTCTTATGAACGTGTTTGGCCTGGTCATTTGAGCTATTTCTGCAGCGCATGAAGCAGAATCTCCGACCTACAGCCACGAGTGTCTGGTAATCGTATTGGTCGCATCTGTTTTGTTGTGCTGAACCCATTTTCTATCTCTCGAAGTTTAAAACACGAGCGTCGCTGCTTGTCGAATACCTGGGGTGGGCTCGCATTGCAAGCCACGCAGACGCCGTCTGAAAATCTATTGGACGACGAAAAATGAAGTACCAAAAGACGTACTACTTCGTACGAGTCAATTTAACGGTATTTTTATTACATCAACGATCCGACTTCACTGACTGGAAGAGCAGTGCGAACGAGAATAGGAGGTCTATATCAATGTTTTGAGTCCAGAAGACGTTTATTTATGGGATTGATGGTGGTCCAGTGTCAAGCGGTGAGTGCGTTCTGGATCACAATGGTACTTGATGCTTTCGTTGAGCTTAAATTAAGCCTGTGATGTCTGGTATATAGATACTAAAAGCCTTCGGGCGAAGGAATACGATGGCGCAAGTCAAAGCTCAAAATCATGAGCTCCGTCAATTAGATACCGTCTCGACTTTTCTCCCAACTGCAGCATCCGTTTCTGGAATTGTCCATCCGACGGCCACTGCTACAGATGATTTACCATCCACTTTGGTGTACAACACCGCTGCCCCCAACATCCAACCTGTCCCACTGGCAACAACAACCGTGCCAGACACAACCCAATCATCACCAACATTCACGTCCTCCATTAACAATATAACGGGATCAAATGCTGCTCAGGCCCAAACAAATCGTGTCCCGATCGTCGCCATTGGATCTTCCGTCGCAGTTATAGTTATCCTTTTGGTTTTATTCATGGTATTCGACATTCGCAAACAACGTAGGGGACGAGGCAAAATGAAATCTGAAGCTGCGGAGTCTCCGCAGGAGTCAGAGCACGGTGAGTTTAGTCTTCAAGCCTATTGTTTTTCACTGGACTAACGGATGGACAATATCGTTAGATACAAATCACCTACTAGTACCACGCCCATATACCAAGGACCCAGAGCTAACCACCTCCAATGACTTGAACTCGAGACCTGAACCTGCCAGTGTGCGCGATGACGAAAGAAGCAGAGAGTCGCAGGTAGAAGAAGTCGAAGCAAGGGAACAGCCTCCTCCTTATCGTTGGGGCGAAGTCAATAACACACCCGATGCTCGAAGCGCGAGGGGGACATTAAGAGCCAGTACGGTACCCCCATCGTACAAAACTCGTTAAAAGGTATGAATTGATCATTTTCTTTGATATTCTTGTTGGAGATCGCTAATGTGATGGTAGCAAGACAAGTGCAACGGGCGCCATTTAAACGCGCTTGAAACGGTGCATCACGCATCTCCGACCTTTGAGGTACACAACACGGTCTTTGCATCTGTGTAACTATAATTATAATACAGGTATTATCGTTGGAAGTAACTGGCTTATTTGTGCTATGACCCTTGATGCGCCCACACGATGTCTCCGTAATCAGGAGGCAAGGTTTGGTTGATGGTACTAACACCCGCGTCAAACGGAAGAGGTCCACCATCAATTTCTCTTCTATGAGCGCTGGGAGGTCGCATTGGATCTCTGGGAATCAAATCTTGACCTTGAGCGCGAGCGATAGGTAATGATGAAGGGAGGTTGAAAGGGTATGAGGAGGGTATTATGAAGGGTGCCGCCTCCACGCGTTGATCGCCTTCGAATGGCGTCACATGGTATTCATTCATCTCTGGTGAAAAGCGCTCAGCCTGACTAGCTGCCTCTTTGCGACGCTTCGAGATCTGGCGGAAAAAGAATATGCCCCAAATTATGAGCAAGAACAGTATGCCCCCTACTAATCCACCGATGAGAGCGCCCATGGAAGTCTGGGGCGCCGGGTTGCTCCCGTCACTAGGGTGCGGAGACATAGTCGATGGATCAGTGTTGTTATTGGGTGTTGACTGTGTTGGAGAGTTCTTTCTTCTGATCGCAAAGTGTTCCAGTGTCATCGGAGAGAACCCGGTCCTCGTATCGAGTTTATTTGCGATTTCGACTGAGCGAGCGTCATAATCAGGGAAGGCCTTGCCGAAAAGGTTTTCCTAATAGCAGATAGGGGTAATTGCAAAAGGTGACTTAGTATGATAGTCGGACGCATGCAACTTCATTGCCACATACCGGCTCCCCTTCCGTGTCGCTGGACATCGTTTTGGCGATGGGGTCAAACGAATCTATCAGCGTCCAAACCCCGTTGGTCACATTACAATCCTCACAAAGACGAATGAAGTGCTGTCCTCCTTGTGGGTTTTTGAACCCCAACCATACAAATGATAGTACTGGTGCTGAATGTGAAAAGGTCAGAGCTGTAAGGTTCAGTGCCAATAGGGATGTTATTTACTTGGGAAATCCTGGAGGAGGGTATTTCAAGTTCGATCAAGTTGGTCCGTGTCGAAGCAATCTGCTACTCACAAACTTTATAGTCGCGTTTGGGTCAAGAGTCGAGGAAAAGGTTCTCACAACTCCAGTATTCTTCTCAATATATGAGTTGTCGTGCTTCCATGCACCTCCGTATTGTATTGCTGGGTCAGTATGGCTGGTTATTTCAACTGTGAATGCTTGTGAGGCTGACATTTTGTTGAGAACTAGAGTTGACCAAGAAGAAAGGAATGTTGTCTACTTGTAATACCAGTCTGAGAATGATCTGAATGGGCTAAGCCTGTGGCAGGATGATAAGTGGCATGGCAGTTGGGGACAAGCCTGGGGTGGGGACAAGAGGACTGGCATGGTTGGTTGTACGCAATGCTATATATTTTTGCGCCCGTTCAAGCTTCATTGTGTCGGTTCATAAAATGTATACATTGCATGCATTGAAATCTGATGAAAAGAGTTTAGTCTCCAGGGTCTGATTATATTGGGGGTCTGACGAAACATTTCAGTCCATCACATGGCTGCGGAGCCGTCAAGCTCCTGGTTGAACCCGGGGTGATGGGAGTGACCGCTGCCACAACGAGACTGTCTTTTCGGTCAACTTGAGCTCAATAGTTGCGATGTTGAGTACTGAATTTTGATGAAACCGGTGCCAAATATAAGTGTAATAAATTAAATATAAAAACAAGAGAGAGACACAATTACATGTTCGGGCTAACGGCGACTAACTATAACCACTTGAATATATAAGATTCAAATCTCTACTTCGAAACCCATCCCTAGTCCTACTTCCTGCGTTTGGCATTCACGGTAAATACACCCAGTCAGCGCCCAGTCTTAGTATTGATCCGCAAAGGTCCCGAATGAGCTGGAAGAGCTGCTTTCGAGCGCGGTAGAGTCGTTACGTTACGCGGTTGATACGCAAATGGGTCGTCAGACTCGGATCGCTGGTGACCGGGCCTCCGAGAGCTTTTAGAACGCATATATGGATAGGGAGCGTCTTCGGCTAATGGCGAGGGCATCTTGGGCGGCGCGAATGGCGTGATGAGATAGTTGATGGGTGCAGGTGCACGCGGGGGCGCGGGCACTGTGCCGATGAGGGCCGGTCTATGAACGATGCGCTGATTTTTACCTCGTATTAGCTTATAGTAAATGAAGCCAATGATGAGTGCAAGCAGAATCAGGGATCCCAGAACGCCGCCCACGATTGCACCAACTGGCACCTGCTTCGCGGGGGTACTCGCCGATGACGTTGTAGTAGTAGTTGGTGTACCTTGTGTTGTCGAGGATGAACTCAAAGAAGAAGAAGTTGTCGATGATACCGTAATACCGCTGGGGAATACTAGTTCGACTTTTGAAATGGTGAGGCGGGAGGGTGGAAAGGTTCCATCTGGCGCCATATCTTGCAGGTTGGATAATATCATGATGTGTTGGTCGGATGCTTGAATGGGTGTAGTGTGCATCACCACAGGAGGATCTGAAGGACTGTAATTGGGATCTTGGGCGTTAATGGTTACCACATGTGGGGCGACGAAAGAACAATCAACACAGATACTGTAACGCCCGCGCTCTGGTAGTTTAAATCCATAGTACGAAAAGACCCCTGCAGGTGCTGCGTCATGTTATCAATCAAAGGGAGCTTCAGAATGAGCCATTGTCGAGACAAACCTTTGTATGCCTGAGCAATGATATAAATAGGGTGAATGTAGAATGGAAGTTAGCGATTGAATTAGATTGAGAGAGCATTCTGCCACTTACGTTCATGCCCACGTTCGCCTCTATATCCGTTGTCGATGAGTAAGTAATAGTCTCTCCATTGACCCCAATGAATACCTCGTTATGATTCCAATTGCCTTTGTAGACGATGCGGGAGTCATTATGATAGAGGGTAGTACTCTGGTTGATCGTCGGAAAGTTAGCAGTCATTCGAGTGGAGGGACAGGCTTAAGTCAGAAGTGGCGGTGAAGAAAAAGTTGAAATTCTGGTTGAAAGTGTAATATATATCCCTGCATCATCGCTCTCTGACTGTAAAGGCTAGATGATACCCGAAGGCAGGCGTTGCGTTTCAATGGCCATGCACAAAAATGTTCTAAAGACTAAAATGAGCGTTTCCACTTCAACCGGCGCAAAGAAATTTCTGTGAAAATCTGTGTTTGGAGGTCAAACTTGAAAGCCGGAGACATTCAATCAACATTCAATATCAAACTTAAGTAGACTACGACTCCTGACAGGAGATTCGTACATACCAACCCTGAGCCTGATGCAGACCTTTCCCAGAATCCAGGTCCCATCAGAATCTAGGAGAACCGGAACGAGGAAGCCGCCGAGAGCCGCACATTTTGTCACCCCTTTAGGGGCTATCATTTCAATGAGCGGCCGCTGAGGAAGATTTCGATTGAACGAGTTGTTCGAATTCGTGTTACTGTTGTTCTCGTTTGTGATACAGATGAAGTAGTCCAAGTAATATCGGTCCCAGGCCTCAAAGTCCAACGCTAACTTTACCCTGATAACCAAGGCCCAAATCTGAGTATGAAGAGTCGACTTGCATGTGCTCGTCAACTAAACAATTGACCAAGCAAGGATTGGCATCAGAGTCAACTAGTCACGGTTAAGATCACTGTGATCAGGTCTAAGATTGACATTGAACACTCTTAATTCATCCACTGAGGTGTTTTCCACGTGGTACAGTTGTGTAGAATTATCCAATCCCAAAACCATAAAAAAAGTAAAACAAAATGTTCTATTTATCGTTATCAACGCCTATCATCAAGCTTTCGGGGTCGTGACTCCGAATTCGAAGGTTGAGCCGTGACACCAGCAGCGCCTCCCGAAAACTTTGAAGGCAAAGGCAAAAGTGCGTTCGCGTTCTGGGAGCACGGCTCTCCCTGAGACAACGTCCTACTATCAGTTTGTCGTTTACCCATAGGTACAACCGGAATACCCTCAGACACAGAAGATAAAGAAGTATCAGAAGGGGTCCCCGCCACCCTCGAAAGCTTGGAAGGTGGGATAACCGGTCGATGGGGCTGGTCAGGGGTTGATAACGAGGCTCCTTTCGGATTGGATGCCATACGATGTCCCGGTAGAACAGCCGCAGGTGGTGTAGCGTGGGTGATGTGCTGATGAGATATAATGAAAGGGGAGTACGTTGATGGGTTAACGCTACTATACGCCATTGGCGTTCCTGGTGCAAGGCCCGAGTTTAAGTTCTTGGCCTTTTTTTGTGGGTTTCTTATGAAATGAAACCAGAGAAAGGTGCATGCTAGTATGAGGAGAATAAACGAACCCACAACACCACTTATAATTGCTATGAATGGAGCGGCAGGAACGGTGTTGGTCGTTATCGATGATGAGACCGATGATGGCAGGACAGAAGATGGATCTCTCGACAAATGAGTCGCAGAAGATGAAATCAAACTTGAAATCGTCTGTGGGGTAGATAAAGAAGACGCAGAGGGAAGGGCAGATATCGACACGTCGACATCCAGCTCGAATCTCACAAACGTCATGTTGGAAAAGGGGGCTGTTGCGTTGGGAACGATGGTTTCGGCGTTGGTCAAGTAAGTTGTGTCTCCTTTTGTGAGTGCAGAGTAAAGCACAGTCTAATGATGATAATATAAAAGTATGTTAACCTCCTACTTCGCATGAAAAGAATTGCGCCTAGGCCGGCTGACTTACAGGTCCATCATTGGGTGAAGCGCCAGGGTCAATGGCGTTGATATGCAAGGTGTTGGCAAAGAACCGACAATCGCTGCATATACTTAGCTTACCTCCAGCAGGCTGCTTGAATCCGTAGTATCTTATGGTACCGGGTGCTAATAATGGGATAGAAGGGGACTTGAGCATATTATCTGAGAGGAATAAAGTTCGAAACACGTACAGAGGAACTGTGTAGTACAAGGCGGCAAAGTGGAGATAGACAGAGCACGTCAGCGTCGATTTGGATATGTAGGAATGATGGTAGCCCCAGCTCACAGAAATTTTCACCATGGCGTTTTTATCCGTCGTCCAAGAGAAAGGGATATTTTCGTTTTTACTTGAAGTCCTTATCGCATCGTGATTCCACACGCCACTATATGTTAATCGTGGATCATCATGATTAAAGGTGATAGTAGAAATTGTTCGAGACATGTTCAAACAGGAAGGCGAACGACAAATAATGAAGACAAAGTCACGTTTTAAAAAGAAGGATATTATTTATAAGGGCTAGCCACGATACCGATAATATATTAGAGATAATTTGTGCGGTGACATGAAACAATGAAAGCACTGAAATCCGGCATATAAATCCCTCGTCATTTGTATAATCACGATATTGATGTAACTCGAGCTAGCGTGGCAAGGCAGTGCGACTGTCTGTCTAACTTTAAATGACGGATCAAAGATTGATGTTCATCATAGCTGGGCGTCATTTTGGGCGTCGAATCTGACAAGGCTTCAGGTCTCAGGGCTTACGAATGAATGCATACTCAAAGCTCAGGCTGTGAGCCTTATTCACGGCGCTCAATTAAGTTTCAGGACTCAGGGGGTTTTAGAGAGAAATGGACGATGAGACATAAGTATTGTTCCATAAACCTTGTCAAGCCAAACGCGATTAATATATTGGTCTAGACCAGGTAGACGTAGGTAGGTATGAACAGGAGGGAGAGAAGCGGTTACCGGTGGTAGAGCATACTCTCCCCGAGTCCCTGCCCCGGGCATCAGGATTCAGAAGTGCCCATCACTCAATCAAAGCATTGTTTCTCACACAAGTACAGCGCCACACACTAATTTCTACTGATTCGAATCACATCAAGTCAGAATGTCACCTCCTATTTCTATGTGATTCAGTAGCGTGCAGTAGTGATTTCACTACCCGCAGCCAACACTGCCACACCTTAAAAACGATATAAAGGGATGTCTGTGGCCGGTGTACGACCTGCCAGTATCCCTTGAACTTCCAATTCACTCAGCGTTACACAACAGCACTTAGACTCCATTGACTCTGTGGCCACCCTCAAAAATGGATGATCAGCCTGAAATCGAATTCCGACACTTCCCGAGTGTCAAGGTTATCATTCACCTTGTGGACATCAATAAAGACCTCTCATCTCACGCAGCCATAGCTGGCACTAATGTTGCATATCTCCCATTTTGGAATAAAACTTGTAAACCTCTTCAACGAGCCCCGCTAATACCCCACCCATGTATATATATCGATAACGCCGACGTGACCGCAGAAGACACTGACAATGCCGACCTGGCATTTGAAATCTCGTTTACTGGCTTCATGAAAGTTACCCTTACTAACGGAAATGTCATACGTATGTCCAAGCGCGGAACTGGCACTATACCTAAGCTTACGGAAGATAAAAAAACACGCACTTCATTGTTTGTCGACAACAACCCTGGGATCCTCATAGACGCAGTTAATGAAACTATCGAATTCTTTTGTCCGGGTGTCTTGATTTGCACCGATAGCCAAGAGTTGGACCTGATGATGAGTTCTCCCAACACCAGCCAAGTCACCGAAACTGGCAAACCCGAAAGCGCACCAACAACAACTGGCTCTTTGCACCCCCCATCACGCCACCTGGATCAACAACACGAACACGTCCGGCTACAACTAGCTGACTCAAATTCTCCCTTTCAAGGTCACCTCATCCTGGACGATGTCGAGTTGACCCTTTCATATCACAATCGCGCACTATGTACTATTGCGGTCCATGGGAAAGCTTCACCAAGTATTGAGTCTCCCCTAGTAATATGTGGTCGTTCAGAGACGAGTGGGCAAGATAGTCCTACCCTCTTGGATGTCATGAGGAAAAATCAGCAAACCAACATGGACCGTGGCTTGAAGCGCCGTCGTGACTCTGGAGAGGCATCTGTGGTGTCTGATAACGTCAGTGGATGGGCAGCACTAGGTGTAAAAAAGATCAGAAAAATGGAAGGTGCAGATAGCGATGCGGACGAGGATTCCGAACACCTGACCGAGTTGTGGAATGATGGAGACCACGATGCGGGAAGCGGTGCAGACTCGGAGGATGTTGCGTCCACCAATGACTCGCAAGGCTGTCAGTGTCTGTGTGAAGAGACTGAGGTTAACGATCCGAGGTCTTCGAATTCATGTTGCTGTCTGTTTGTCGGTACAAACAGATTTAGCATTCTTGATTCTTCAGGTCAAGTCGTACGCAGAGCAACATTTACTCGGAGCAGTCTCAGTTACTGCGACAAACAACTTCTTGAAGATGTTGTGACTTCAGATAGTGAATGGGACTGGAAATTGAACACCTTTGATGATTTATGTCGACGGAATTGTGTAGACATTGACTCCGTTGCATCCACAAGCTCGCAACGTTGAGGAGCGGTATAAGACTAGGAACTTCCTATTCAGGTGTTACGTGATACAAATATTCCTATTTTCTGTACATTTATAACGAATGAAAAGGATATGAACTTTAAATTTAAGAAATTATGTCTGTGCCCACTTAGCGACCACAGCCCGTCACTGTCAACAGCTCGAACACGACATGCGATATAAAACGCTGCTTCAATCCCACTATCCTAAGCACTAACATCTGACATCCAACAACCGTTTTATCAATTACTGACCAAACCCAATGCCCACGCTCAAACGGCGGCAGAGGTATGATGGGTGGGGCAAAGATTCGTGTACATGAATCAAGAAAATAACGGTCGAGTTTCTGGGAGACGAGGTGGTGGAAAGTGAAAGGGAGGGAGGGCAGGGAGTGTGAGGGGTGTAGCTCACGCTTACGCGATCAAGAAGGCGAACCGGTTCGCCGTATACGCGAATCCGACTGAGAGCACAGGCGGTGGACGATGTTGGAGTGCAAACTGGGCCGAGACTCAACATGAACACTCAGACGAGTGGAAGTAGCGAGAGGAATTATCAAGATCGGGACTAACAGAGACGAAAAAAGACATGGTATCGAGGCCTTGTGAATGATCGCTGGACGGGAGGATGTGTCAACAGAAGCACTTGATTTAAGTAATCTGACTGACCTTGGGGTCTACTCCTGAGTCTGAGACCGTTTCCTCCAAAACAACAACTGTGCCAAAAATCGACGAAGACGAGACCGTTGAGCGCCGGACGCGCCTGATGGCCTAAACGACGTGGATTGATGCGCTGGCTCACTAGGAGGAGCCATTTGAGGTGCGTGTAGTTTCATGGTGGATACTGGGGTGATGCCGACATTCGTTGACTGATTGTCCGACGCGCTACCTGTATCAGCGTGGTAGGGCTGAGGTGAACCTGATTCTTCGAGAAGCTCGCGCAGATGAGGCATATCATCAGGCTCCGAAGTGACATCGACAGCCGAGACATGAGGATCACCTTCCTTAGCGAAAGCGTCCGGTTCAAGTGATGTGCGCTGGGGTGCAATCACTGACTCCGACTCTGAATCCGTGTCCTGGAAACTCTCGACTCGGAGCCATGGCTTGCTGTCGACGTAAGCCGCCAAATCAGCTCGAGGACCTGACACACCATACGGAGGTGGACCAAAATCCGCAAGCTTCTTTGCGAGATTGGGCAGTTGCTGTGTTGCTTGACTCAGCCGGCGTTCAACGTCGGCTCTGTAATGAGCAATGAATGGTTTCCTAAGCTTGTCCTCGCAGAGAAGCTTCAATTCCCAGTAGTCTTCGAGGGGTCGACACACTGTAGCATATAGTTTTCGCTGCTTATACTTTTCCGTAACATATGCCTCCACGTCCTCTTGCAAAGCAGGCATTTTAACTGGTGGTACACCAAATTCTGCAAGCTGAAATGCAAACTTGTCCAGAATGCGAATTGTTTCTTCTAATTGGCTCGTGAGGAGGGCATTCAGCTCAGGGTCCCGAGCGCTATCTGTTTGTGCAAGGTCAAACTTGAGAGTGCCCTTCCATACCCACACTTCCTCGATGCGCCTGAGTAGGTCGGAATATAGTTTTCGGCCATATGGGGTGACACGAAGCCAACTTTTGCCTAGATGGTCGGCACTTGCAGCAACATAATCACTTTTGTTTGAGTGCTTGTCACAGGTATCCAAGATAGCGACAGCAGACTCCCGTGTGTTTGTGAATGTCGTGAGACCGGAGCCTCCTTCGATCATGTCCTGTACATATGTGTCAATCACATCTGTATCTAATGAAATATTACACGCACCAACTTTGAATAGGTTTTCCCTGATGTATGCCAAATTGTCCTCTGCGCGTTTTTGGACTCGCTCGCTGCACACCTGGTCCCACATGGTAGTTACAATCGTGAATGTACCTTCAGGCTGCCAATGACCACCTGTTGCTCTGACGAGTGATTTAAGCATATCAATTGTCCTTCTCTGAGTTCCAGGTATTCTGGTGGCGTTGATCGGACAGAAATACAAAATGATATCCAGAGAAAAACTGTAAATAGACATTGGTTCTAGCTTTATCTATTGAAAATAATATGACTAACCTCTGGTCCTCCATCCACATCCTCACCTGCTCGATGATCTCCATCTCCGACATTTTCGTATCAGAAAACCCGGGTGAATCTAGCAAACAGACGGAAAGTGACCTGTACTGTTCTTTGCACACCATGTTCTTGACGTGATAAGCAGTCACAGTCTGCGTGAATCCCTCGAGCTGATCCTTCGAAATCCCCAAAGACTTGTCATTGCCCAGCGCCTCGATGAACTAGAAAGCCGTAGCACATCATTAAATCTATTCCGAGGATGACATGTCGTCGTATAGTCACTCACGCTACTCTTTCCAGCACCGGTAGGACCAGCAAGTCTATTAAATTAAAATCAAAAGACGCTATCAGAACACATATCAGTGTACGCACAGAATTGTAAAAGGGTCGTATTTCTCATCTCTCCAGTCGCTCCTCGGTTTCACGGCAACAGTTCCGGTGGTCAAGAGTTTGCGCCTGGTTTCTTCTGACATAGTTGATTAGATGGTTGAGAGTGGCAAGAACGGTCTGTGAGTGTGTGTAAGGAATGAAGCAAAGAACAGAGTGAAAGCTGAAGGTGATGGAAGGATGAGAAAAACACTGTCAAGACGAACAAGCTGAGGTGTTGCAAACATGAGGCTGATCACGGGAATCAAGCCAGGGTTTTGTTACCCATGTCCCAAACATACTTGAAGTTCCGCAGGGTCTGTTCACCCAGCCGCCCTCACAATCGCTGGTGTCGCAAGCACAGCTTTCCCCACAGAGCTCTCAAAACTCCCAGAACTCATGACAATTGAAGGAATAGATTGCTCATGATCAAAAAATACCTAGGTGACATGAGCGATAAGCGAATACAATCCCCTAATTAATTTGTGTATCTCAGCGCCCTCCGCAACTCCCATACCCCCAGATACAGGTCCTTGAACCAGATGGTGGGAAGAGGGCGCAGACGAAGGATAGGTGGTGATGGGGCGGTGATGAGAAGATCGAGTAGCAATGGCGAGGGTGGTGTCAGAGGCGGTTTGCGACTTGGAGGTGGACCAGATGATCCACGTAGACTTGAATGGGGTGAGGTGGACGTAACGCTGTAGTACATGCACACAGACGTTAGTTCAACGCTTGCATAAGCCTCCCAGCACCACCTCCCCAACCCCTTTACGTCGGTAAATCCTCTCCCACACCCCCTCCGGCGCAAGAACTATGCTGGGCTTTCCATCCATAACGAAGTCGATTGCGATTCATGACCACCCACAGACCGTCGCAGTTGGCTCAGTGATGCAAGGAGACAACTAGGTTGTACTGATGGATGTGATATGAAGTGGACATTTTGAAGAAAGTGTAAGGGGCGCCGGAGAATTTTTCAGGATTCCTTTCGGCAAAAAAATAATTAATTAATGGGATTACAATTGAAGAAAATGTAAATCATGCCTTTGTGATCGACATACATTGCCGGCCACGTCGCTCAGCTGCTTGGAAGCTGAGGAAGGGTGCTTGAACCTCATTTCAGGCGGCCTTGGATGAGGCGCGATGCCAAACGGCGATCTGAGGTGATATATGCACCCGCCTGACCACAAAATCGGCATTGAGTGCAGAACCTTGCAAGAGATGCGGTTCAACTCGACATCAAACACATTACCACCACCACCCAACCCCTTCATACCACCATTCACGTCATCGCCAACAAACACACCGGCCCATGGACAAAAACTACTCGACATCCCTGCCATGCTCGTCCCCGTTGCGCTGATAGCCCCTTCCATTCCTTCTCGCCATCGATCAGGTCACTTCTCGTAGGCGAAGCAGTGATTCTACCACCGTCGGCGGTTGTAGATTTGACGATACGATGGTGGGTATAACCTGGATGTTGCCTTCGGTCAAGGGAGGTGGAGAGCCGTGAAAAATGAGATTATAAGGAAGGGAGGAGGAAGTAATGTGAGCGTTGAGTCTAGAAAGGTGAGGGAAAGGATTTGGAACCGTTGTAGGGCGGGAGCGAGAGAGAATGTGGGCGGGTGGGTGAGCAACAGGTGATGACACTACGTTCTCGGTGGCATGGATGACACTTATTGACTAGGGTAGAGAGGGGAAAGGATATGTGGACGTTATCTGCGCTCAAAGTGGAACTGAGGATGGAAGGGAGGATGGCCCCTGCGAGGAGTTTGTGGCTGATTGAGGGGAAGAAAATCGTTGTGTGTGTTGGTATTGTTGAATGGAGGAGGGTTTGGAGGTGAGAGGTTACATGTATATCTTCCTTGGTAAGGATGATAATCGTCAGTTACTAGTGCCCAAGAACAAGAAGAGGACGCCACATACCTTTGCCACGTCATGGACGATGTTGAGCATTGAGGGAGGAAAAGTTTCTCGTCCTCAGGAATCCTCAATGGAAACGAGAGATAAACCCTAAGGCCCAGCGACTACTGTTGATGTTCCTGGTGAGTACCCTATAACCGCTTTGGCAGCAATAGATGGCGACGTAGGCGTTGAATTTGATTGGCGGAATGGTATACAATTCATAAAACCAAATTCCCTACTGGTCCTCCAATATAATCCTCTGCGCAATCGTCTCGTCCTGTGTGGTCTGAACAAGACAAGATTCATCTAAACCCAAACGATGAATGAAGTGGTGTCGTGGCAGTTTGACACGCATATACGAGGTCACAAGGAGAGGAATAGCGAGAAAAATACAGATCAGGGGTATTGCAGCGATTGAGAGTGGCGTTGACGTAGCGACAGAGAGAGGTCCCGGAGAAGGCAGGCGAACGAGGGGGAGGTAGGGACGGATTCCATGGCCTAACAACATGCTCGTTATCACAGTCTTACGAGGACGACGTACCACACATCCCACAACCAAGTCCTATCATATAAGCAAATCTATGAGGTTGAACGGGAGAGGTGGAAAGATTCCTGTGGTCACCGTCGCGAACGATGATGAGAGTCCAGGACAAGTTTCCCTCTCCCCTAAAAACCATTTCGGCTTCTGCCCCGCCATCATGATCTCGGCATCTCGGCGGGCGTCACCTGTCCGAATCTTTTTCTCCCAGAGCCTCTCCGAGCTTCCCCTTCCTCCTTCCTCGGTATTTTCATATATAATTCAGAGTATAATACCCAAGGTCCCCAATACATCAATCCGAGAACAGAAAAACACAATATGCGGGCAGTCAGCGCACGATCACTGCCCCGAGCCCGAGCGACGGTCACGAACGGGACCGCGGTAACTCATTGTACTCAGACTTGGCACGTTTGACGAACTAGACACACGAAGTTGATGTAGAAAACCCCATTTTCGAATCCAAATCCATCAGCAGTCAGCCTTGGCTTTGACTAAATCATCCAACAAAACCGATAATCTACAAAGTCACCCAAAACAAGGCTAATTTCCCGGGCAAAACCTGTATTAAATGAAGTTAGTTTGTCAGCGCCCAGTTCTTCGAATTCGGAATATCGTCAAATTATTGATATTACTCAGCAGTCTCCAGCTATCCTTGGTAGAAAGAAGAGCGAAAAACGTTCGAGGCCGACTTGAAGGACGAGTACACAACAATATTTGAGCCAATAGTGTACTAAAAAGGAGCCTCTACCGAACCCTCGAGCCAAAAAGAAGAGTAGTCTTTGTAAGCTTGATTCAGCACGCCAGCATATGAGAACATGAGGTCAACGTTTCATACACAATATACACATAAAAGCCAACCTCAACGCTACACTTCTTTGCAACGTTAACACCAATTCTCCCCACCCAACCCACTACAAGCGTACAAACTTTCATCACACCCGAGTCCTCCAACACAACACCATGACATCCCTCTCCATCGGTCCTACCAGTATCACAGCCAACCTCGCATACATGAAACCTCCACCCTCAGGAACACGCGCATTCCAACACACCTACGCAGACCCTCTCACAGGCGAGCACACCAACAACTTTACACGCGACGATCACAGCGTCGTCGTCTCCAACATCCGAGCTCACAGCTGCAATATTAGTGGTACCGAAACCAACTTGAATACCGACTCTGATCATGACTCTACCGCATCCCTCGACATCACAGGGTTCCAATTCCACCACGCTCCTACTACCGCCCACCACGCCGTATTCAACTCAGACGATCGAATTAAAAAAGAATATTACCCAGAGGCGATTAACCTATTCAAACAATGTCCATATCTTTGATCACAGTAAGCCTTCGTCCTTAAAGCTCAACCCTTCAATATGGCGCTCACGGATATCTTATCACCCATAAACAGCCATCCGCCGTCGTACCCCCGGCACCGCAGACACAGACCCAACAAAACGTCAACCAGCAGCTCAAACACACGTAGACCAAACCGCCACCTCCGCACTTACCCGTCTCCAGCGTCACATCCCCACCACCCTCCTCCCAGACCTCATCAACAAACGATTCCAAATCGTCAATCTCTGGAGGCCCATCTCTCACAGCGCCATCGACTATCCACTCGCTTTATGCGATTATCGAAGTGTTGATGATGAGAAGGATGTGTTTCCTATCGCGCTTGTTCACCCTGGCGAGGATCGATCAAAGGATGGTGAGACGCTTGGTGTGAGGTATAGCCCACGTCATCGGTGGGTGTATATGTATGGTATGACGCCTGAGGAGGTTGTTTTGATTAAATGGTACGTGAATTTCGACACTGTGATTTGAGTGTAGAAGATGCAAGTATTTATGTTATTTTATTTTATTTTACTTTTTGATATAGCTTTGACAGCATTCAAGACGCCACCGTCGCCAAATTCACGCCTCATACTGCATTCGAAGATCCCACCACTCCCGCTGACACGCCATTGCGAGAGTCGATCGAAGTTAGAGCGCTCGTGTTTTACGACTAGAAGGGTATTTTACGAGTATAAGCGAGTTAGAAGATCATATCATCACAGAAGGGTCAGGGAATATAAATTCAATTCAATATCCGAAGAAAACATTCAATTTGATACGTATACTAGTGCTGCCGTGGTTAATAAAGCCTCGTATGAGAGACGTCATCTCCACAAACAGCGAATTGATCAGGGCATGTTATTTCAATACCTGTATTCAATATCACCTCTATACTCTTCTTTCCGAAAGCATCTATAACTCGCAGTCTATCGTCGAAATGGACAGGCTTACAGTAACACAGACTCAGACACAACTTGAGCGTGGAATAGGGGCATTCGTCAGGCACGTGACCGCGCGCCTCGAGCCGGAACGCGCGCGCCGTGACTGCACGCGTCCCACGATCATCACCTTGACTGGGGCTCTGTGCATTTGAGGCCATTACAGCCATTATCGGTGCTCATAAGATTCACTACTATGATTCAAGACCTTCAAAACAGCCATTGCCTAAATACTACCACCTACCACGCCACGCGCTTGAAATACAACCGAGCTGCGTCTGTGTCCTTTCCATAAATAACCTAGGAATTGATGAGTTTTATGCATTACTGTGCTCCTGATTACTTACTGGCTCCTCTCCGTCTTTCAATTTTTCAGGCACCGTCCAACCCAGAAACTGGTTGCGCGTACTGGAGGTCACCCTTTGAGTGTATGTCAGGTGAGGTAAATGGTCCAGTGCCTTCCAAAACTTACGAGTAAGTATCACGGCCTACTGGAGCAGGTGAAGACGTCCCAGTCCCAAAGACAAGCCAAGAATAATACACGTTGTCATCTGTATTCGAGAGGACAAGGGGTTTGCCTGTGAAAACCGGCATCACAGCGCGACCCCCCACGAGAAGTCGATAGTTCCCATCGTATCGTCTTTCAACCATCCACTTCAATAGTAAGACACATTAGGTGTTGGTGTGCATCCGTAAGAGAAAGGAAAGCCTACCTTGGGTGCCTTGCTACCAACTGGAAGAACGACTAAAGTGTTGTTCTTCCCAATGCCAAGTGGGCGAAGCGTAACTTTGTTCGACTGACCCGACACAGTGAAGTTATAGATTTCATAGGCACCAAATGGGTAGTAGTCTGCGGGTGGCATACTAGTATCTTTGGAAACCGATGTTTGCTCAGAAAGTGGTCGGGTGATTGAGGTTTGATTCTTTAAGAAAAGATTGAGGACGTTTTATACATTTTATTCAATGTATGTATAAGAATTAAAATGGTAAAGCCAACTAGTAAGTATCGGCGAGTGTGAAACGCCGTGAAGTTCGAAGCATGCGCAGTGGGAGCTCATGGTCTGGACGAGAAGGTGAGGACATGGAGAGGGGTATCAAAATAATGATGACACATTGAAGGGGTCTCGAAAGGGATACTGACTGAGAAGATTTCGAAGACTTTAATTGTGAATAAAGCCGCTATCTGAGCTCTAAGTCTTCTATCGTTCTAAACGTTCTTCAAGGAGATTAATTTACCTACTCGGGACCCTAGCTGTTCGTACACATTTAACGCAGTCAGATAGATCTTCCAGAACGTCGGTGGGGTAGTAGGCCACTTCAAGGTGCAGCCCGCTTTCAGAAACTGAGCTGTTCTGGGAGTGTTCAATATCAACATTTGGCCGTTTAGATGTGCTGTAGGTTTCCGGAGCGCGTTTCATTAAACAACACTAGTACTGCTGAGCATTCGAGTATCCTACAATCGAGTCCCACTCTAAATATTCGAGCGCAAAGTTTAATACGACTACTGCCTCTCACGAGTCACTAAACACGCTTGAAATAAAATGGAGCCGCGACTGATTCGCCAAAGATAATCTAGGAGTCACCAGTGATAAGATGGTTTGCTTTCGCGGTGGATAACTATAGGAAACTTACTGGTTGTTCCCCATCCTTCACTTTAGCGGGTATCGTCCAAGCTTTAGATATAGCGGGTGGGTTGTAATACACCCTTTAAATTTTTGATAGCTTATCAGGTAACACGGACTGGGCAATATATTTCAGAACTTACCTGTAAGTATCACGTCCTACAGGAGGGGGTGAAACCGTAAGAGTCTCGTAGATAATCCAAAAATTACAGTAATCGTTGCTTGGCCTTTTGTCCGAGAGGATAAGGTGGTAATCCTCGTTACGAATTGTTACACAGCGTCCCTTAATGGTAAATCGATAGGAATCAGACCCATCGTTCAGCTTTTCAAGGTTCCACTTCAATGGTGAAACAGATTAGACATCAGTGTACATGTGCACGAGTAATAAAAGCCCACCTTTTGTGGCTTGCTACCGACCGGAAGAATGACTATCTCGTTATTCTTGCCAACTCCAAGTGGGCGAAGAGTAACTTTCTTCGACTGCCCCACCACGGTGAAGTAGTAAATTTCAAAGTCTCCAGTTGGGAACCTTGCTGAAGGTGACATTGTTGTAAGCGGGATGATACAAGCTTACAACCAGGTTTCTGGACGTCTTATATCTACTTAATTTGAACAGGTATCGGTATGAATATTCTGCAAAACGCCGGGCTCCCAGAACGAGACCCTGAGAACACGGGAGGTAGTACTGAACGCAGTCTTCTTCTTCTTTTACGAGCACCACGATTCAAGTCAATCAGCGAGGAGAACGAGTTTCTCTTCTCAGTGCGTTTCAAGGAGAGTCATTTACGTACTTACGAGGCGTCGGTCTAAGTCTACCGCGATGCCATTGACCGGAACATCAATGAATCATGAGGGAAGTTCGTTATTCAAGGTCAGGACCACTGGCACTCCGGCTGTCGCACAGTAACTGTTCCAACTGAGTGAGGCAAGAACTAAAATCTCCAAATTTGATACATGGTTCATGGGATGTTGGGTAAAAGAGATGGTGCTGATGTATGTGAGCTCAATTTGACCATCGCCTTTGTGGGGTCAACGGTCGAAGAACTTTGAAGGTATCAGCGGAATCTGAACCATCGGAAATAGCCGCCACATTCGAAAGTCCGACACTGGAGACGACCGTAATCAAGGAGGGGCCACCGGATTCAGACTCCTTTCTGACGACCCTCACTTAATCCCAACGAACCGATTCTTACGAGTAAGTTCAAATACAAGCACTTCCATACATCAATTGGCTAATTTCTACCGCGCTCGTGCAAAAGGGTCAAACACGCTTGAAATAAAACAAGCCCGCGTCCGCTGCCTTGCCAAAGAGAACCTGGGGATACGGGATCCAGTCAACATGCGTAGATAGTGAAATATTAATGCATTCGAGACGTACTGGGTCTTCTACTTCCTTAATTTTAACAGGCAACGTCCATGCTTTGGATGCAGCTGGTGGATTGAGATACACCCTTTCCCATTGAGTGTGTATCAGTGACGTACACTGACAAATAGCTTTAAAAGCTCACCTATACGCGTCATTACCCACCGGAGATGGTGAAGTAGCATCAGAATGGGAAATTGTCCACGTATAACCGACGTCGGCAGGGTTCGAGACTACAATGTGGTTGTCCGTGGTACGATATGTTGCAGAGAGACCCCCAATGGTAAATGAATAGAGCCCATTATAGAATCTATCAACTTTCCACTTCATTTAGAGTACAGACGGCACATATATTAGCATGGGTTGTTGGAACGTTATAAAAAGTCTACCTTCGGTGCTTTGGTGCCAACTGGAAGTACGACAATGTTGTTATCCTTGCCAATGCCAAGTGCGCGAAGAGTGACCTTTTTCGATTGGGCCGCGACACTGAAGTAGTAGATTTCAAAGGATCCAGTAGGGTATTCCTCTGCGGGCGGCATAGTACTGCAAGTGGCTGGTAACTCAACTTGGAAGCAAGACTTGAAACGCTTTATACCTTTTCTCGAATCAATACTATATGGTAAGATTGATCGGAACAGATTCTGGTGGAGATTGAGCAATGAGAAACGGCGTCTTCGAAGGACTGTATTTCAAAATGAGAGATCACGGAGAGTAGCTAAAGGATGAGCATGAAGCATGCATGAAGGTTTGAGGTAACCTGAAAGGTGTTCCAGAAGTAAATTTCAAGACCTTGACGTCCTAGATGATGTGCTTCTTTAGGGATCCCCCTCGCTTACCTCTTTACCATCTTGCCAAGTATGGTGATAGAACAAGCCAGGGCGCCTGGTACAAAGAGCTGTAAAATATTCGACTGATATAAATGTTGGACTATTAGAAAGGTCCAGCCTGAGCAATGTATGTAGCTGACTCTTTCACCATCCCTGCGAATGGACTCTGCGGGTCGATGACGGAGGATTGAAGGCTCAACGAAGATGCCCTTCGTCTTCGTTCGAACACGTTACAGGGAGAGCAATCACGTACTGCGGCGTTACTGGGTCGCACTGACCAGGATTTATGAATCTCGAAAGATGGTTCACGGTGATTGATCGTCTTTAGGGTCACGACGAAGTAGCAGATTTTAAATTAGTCAGCTTTTTATAGGAGCTCTAGAAGGCGTGCCCCTGCGATTTTTCTAAGCAAGTAAAGTGAATACTAAATACCATCCTCTTTATTGGTCTGCGTTGCTGGGCAGCCATCATGATAGCTCACGAGCATGGCAATATGATGCAACCCTTGGTCCCCAAGCGATATCACTGATTCTGGACTAATACTCTCGAATTCGAATTCCTCAGACTTTCATATATGACAGCTGATTTTACGCGCCTTCATTTTACAAATTAATTCCAGCTGGTTTCTAGTACACGGGACAATATAAGGTGTATTATAGCAGCTTAACACTCATTTCGCTATAAATAACCACATACGACGATGGCGATGCTGATGATATCTGTTACCATTTGAATGACTTATTACAGGCGTGCATTTTATATTTCCTATTAATAGACCAAATCATACACACGATTGTATGATACAAAAGCTTGAGGTTGAAGCGCTATAGCCTGTTCCTTCAGGCTGGCCTACTAGTACACGGATATCTTCCCAACTTTTCCCTCTATTTGTCTGAACGCTGGTCGGGTAGCCCCTCACAACTACAATCTAGATGTCGATGCGTTCTCTGGGCCCTAGTTATGGCATGTACATCGCGGAACCTATCACTATAACCCAGGTCATTATGATCCCTTCCGTAGACACCCAACTACCTCCCGATTCAGCGGACACCGGAAACACTGCGTTAACAATGATAATGAGCCTTCAGGCTACGTCCACATCTGCCACCTTTTTTACCAGTCCTTCACCCTCTCCAAGCCCACTCTTTCCCGCTCCCACCACATCAATCACTACTGATTTCACCGCACCATTAACAACCGCTGAACTTTCCAAGCAGTTGAATCGGTCTGAGAGTGGTGTTAAGGCTTTGATAGCCTTAGCTGTGATCTTGCTCATTGTATCCCTTCTGGTCATGACGTTTGCCGTGTGTTCAGTTCGCAATAGTACATTGATTCCGGCTCTATTCAAGGGCAGTAAAGGCAAGTCATTTATCCTTCGACTCAGAAGCTGAATGACCATTGAAATACTCATAATAATCGACCTATAATATCTGTCCAGGCCTCAAAAGTCGTCCATATGACATCGAACGCGTGCGGCCCTTTAAAGATGAATCGATTCAAAGTAGCCCTCAGCAAATTCACGAAATCTCGAGTCAAATAAAGAACGACGGTGATGTTGGACTTCAAAAGAATGGTCATCCTCGCTCCTCTTCTGACAGCTCGTCCACTTTGCGGGAGCCCGGGGACAGCTTAGTGGGCAATAAAGGCTCTGACGGAAGTCGGACGCCAGTTGAAGCTACGGAGAAGAGAGCTAAAGAGATAGCCCTGGCGGCGGAGGCAGAAGCTGCGCAGTTTCTTCGGCCCTCAAGTATACGGAAGGCCAGGTCCAGGGCGGATAGGCATCAAATGGTAGCCCCAGCCAGTGATGGCTCTCCTCCTCGCTACACACAAAGGATAAAGGGACCTCGCGAAGCAATCAAGAAGAAGTCGGACACAAAGTAGTTATGCAGCTCTGGACAGCTAAATGCTAATAAAGCAGTGCTATGTTGTTTCTGTGGACAATGGTTCTATATGTACACGTGTGATAATATCATCGCCATCCTCGAACTGTCCCATCATAGCTTGCTGCGTATCATCTGTCCACCGTCCTTCGAAACGCCTACAAACAGACCTTTCTTCTTCCAGTATAAAATCCACCCTTCAATATCTTCCACCGAAATGGCTTGAATTTCCCTGAAGGTAGGACTCCATTGGTAGATGTTTTCCATCTCAAAAGGCCCAAAAAAACCAACTTCCCTCTGCGAATCGAGAGAAGTGGTCTGCGCCCCACCGACCCGCAAGCGTGCTCGACGAATGATTAAAGTTGAAGCCGTTGAGTAAAGCTCTTCGTAGACAGGAGCTATGAGCTACATTTCATCTTTATTAGTTCCAAGTGGCACATAAGCAACGTCAAGCCTGCGCACCTTCAACTCTTTAGCGTTACGGCCACTGTTGATTTTCCTGAAACCCTCACTGAAACGTTCTAACCAAACCGATGGGGGTACCATCGCATCAGCGTCAATCGTTGCATACGATACTAGCTTTTGCTTATGAAGGGCCTCAATTGTAAGTCTAACATGTCCTTCCAGAGGGGTAGGTCTTGGGTTAAGCATGGTTATTGATTGGGGATATCTCTCCTTGCGCGACTTAGGGCACATGGCTAATTCAGTGAGATGCCATGCTGCGATATCGATAGGAAGCCAACGCGTGACCTGCAGAAATTGACAGGTGCAAAAGAGAACGACCAAGTGACCCGTCAGAATTATAATATAAGGACTTGCAAAGATCATTGCAATAGCACGTACCCCGTGTTGGCACATCCAGAGACCCAGGACGATGCTGGCGCTTACCAGCCGTGGGAACCAATGGTCAGCCACCCAGCTGCCATTAACTCTGCTTCCGCAAAGTTGGCCCATCAGGAGGGACGTTGAATTGAGTGGAGTTTCTTGAAGGATCTGAAAATATGGCTGAGAAAAACTCACGAAAAAGCAATGATGCAAGCCTGAGACATACTCGCTGGACGACGTATTTGGCCTCACCATATCCCAGTCCCAGGGCGTATACGGGGTTGGCTTGTACCTCCTCCGGAAACGTCGTCGTTTTTGTCCACGACATTGCCGTCAAGATTGAAGAAGAGAATATAAACTTAACAGGACTTAGAGGTAGCCTTTTTGGTGCCATGAGGATCTCCGCATCTCGCTGATCGACGTTCAGACCAGTCTCTTGTCGATTTGCATAGGAAGAAGGTGTTGTTAGCCCAAACTTCATAAGATTACAGGCTGCTTTGATAGAAGGTTCGAATTTAGACAGTTCCCATTTCATTGTTACTGGCCAGGCAAGGTGGATGATTGTGGTGACCGTCTGATGCATCTCATCATACACACTCTGGTCGATACCGAACCTGTCATCGAGCTCGGTTTCTAAATTACCCTCCACAAACGTGAGCCTGGAATCATTCAGCGTCTCAAGGTTCAATCCTGCATCGCTGAAGCTTTGTATGTGGCGTTCAAGGTGAGACTTTGCTTTAATCCCTGGGCGGTTGAAAGCATAGACTCTGATGACTTGTGGATTGTCGAGAAGGTAAGCGAGAACGTATGCGCCGAGGCTTCCCGTTGTACCAGTGACAAGCACAACTTCGCCGTCGGATGATCCTCGGACCTTCGAGGTCAAGGGCGGCTTTAGGCCCTCCGGATCGATACGATATTTGCCAATTAAATCCTCGATATCTTGAACAGATGTTGGGTGAGTGCGAGAGGAACGGTCGTCATGGGGCATCTGGATAGGAAAGAACAGGTTCGAATGTAGATAGGATGCTGGTTTGGAGGAGCGTCCCGATACACAGTGAACTTTATAATACAAGAGCTTGTAGAATCAATATCGTAGCGCAGGTTTGTGGCGCTAGCCTTGGTATGCAAGTGTTCGCAATTGACTGCACACCGCAAGTACTGACATGAATTAAACCCCTAGTACCAAGTCTGGCTGACGCAACTTTAAGTTACCAGTAACATATAGTACAGCATCGTACCATCTATTGACGATGCTTTGACACGGTTGACCTTACAATAATTATTGGGACACTATACGGCCTCCATCATTCAATCGGATTCCTGGCGTCTTTAGATCCAGTCGGGTCAAACCTACATGAACAGAGGTTCTTATAAGTCGACGTCACATACATGCCATTATGTCCTCATCATTCACAATTCTTCCATCTGATGAGCTGCAGCAGGACTCGCAATGATTCGCCGGGTAAACAGATTCTCAGATTGTTCGCTTCTAAAAATAAGGGCTAGCTGCTGTGCGAACAATTTTGCCTATTTTCCCTTTGAAATGTTCTATCTGGCAATCATTTATTTATATAGTGGATATGGAAGAGGTTACCTGTGAATACTGCGCAAGAATACTGACAAAGTATCTTGCCCATAGGTCATCAGACCTTCCCTCAGGCTGACCTTTCCCCACAACCTCACTAACGAGCAACTCTACAATACTTACTCCGACGGCGTAGCATAAAGCCAAGGACGGCATCATATGCCGCCAGGCTAAGCTAAGCGAGAGTCCCAAAATTGAAATCGAAACCAATCGGAAACACGTTGAACGACTGGAGTTATTCCGTTAAATAGGGGCCGGTAGTGATCAGAATAGACCTCATCATATGAACACAACATACGTGGGTAGAAATCTCTGTACTTGTAAGTAAAGAGTAATATATAACTGGTTTCTAACCTTGGCTGCTTCCTTTCTTTTGCCACAAGAGCACAATCGCCGCATCAAAATCCTGGTTATTTATTTAAATTCTTGACACCATCGATTAGAAGGTCCTTGTCCTATTTCTTCGATCGATAAAGGAAAAACAGTATAGACTTGGACATTGGTGCCTTATGTTAGTCGGGAGACAGATAATCTGCTCTACCGTATATGTACGGGGATGCGCATTGGGCGTGACGACATCAACGAGGTTTCTCCGCTCGGCCCGTATATGTTCCCCAACACCTTTTAAAGACACGTTTCGTGGGCGGGGGCGTCCCCCATTCTTCTCTACACTTACTCCCTCTCATTCTACACCATCACGCAAAATGGTCTCTGTTCCAACTATCAAGCTCAACAATGGCGTCGATTTGCCAGCAGTAGGGTACGTTGCTGCTTTGAATTCAATCCTTTTTGTTCGTCATGTTGCTGTGTAACTTGCCCCTGAACCATTATTATATAATAGATTCGGTCTCTGGAAGGTCACAGAGAACACCGACGACGTCGTCTATGATGCTATCAAGGCAGGATACAGATTGTTTGATGGTGCATTTGGTATGTTCCCTACCTGTGTATCTTATCTTATCGCACTGATCCACTGATGCTATGTCATTTAGATTACGGCAACGAGAAGAAAGCAGGAGAGGGCGTCGCGCGTGCCATCAAGGAAGGCATCGTGAAACGTGAGGACCTCTTCATCGTTTCCAAGCTCTGGAACACCTTCCACGAGAAAGAACGTGTCGAGGCCATTACCCGCAAGCAGCTTAAGTGGTGGGGTCTTGAGTGAGTTCAAACATAGCTGATATTCTGATCTGTGAGGGCTCATCAACCTATACCAGGTACTTCGACCTCTTCTACATCCACTTCCCCGTGGCTCTCGAGTACGTCGACCCCGATGTCTCTTACCCCTCTGGCTGGACCAACCTCGAAGGCAAGGTCGTCGAGAGCAAAGCTTCCATTCAGGAGACATGGCAAGCGATGGAGCAGCTCGTTGACCTCGGACTCGCCAAGTCAATTGGTGTCTCCAACTTCCAGGGATCTCTCCTCATCGACCTTCTCCGCTATGCACGCATTCCACCCGCTGTCCTCCAAGTTGAACTTCACCCATACCTCGTCCAGACTGATTTGATTAAGTTGGCCAAGGACAAGAATGTCGCTGTCACTGCTTACTCTTCGTAGGTTTTTATTTGCGTGAGTGTCTAATATTTATTCAATCGTTACACATAGGTTCGGCCCATCGTCATTCATCGAGCTCGGATGGGACAAGGCCAGTGATACCCCTCCTCTCTTCGAACACCCCGTCATCGCGAAGATTGCATCTGCTCACAACCGCACCCCCGCACAAGTCCTCCTCCGCTGGTCGACTCAGCGCGGTATCGCTGTCATCCCCAAATCCAACAACCCCAAGCGTCTCATTGAGAACCTCAACTCCACAGACTTCGACCTTACTGAGGAGGAGCTCAAGGAGATCACCGGTCTCAACCGTGATATTCGCTTCAACAACCCCAGCGATGTAGGTTTTTCGTCGTCGTAATGATTCTTGATGCTGACCATATCCTTTTCGTATCAACAGTACCTCGATACCCTCCGCATCTTTGCTTAAAATACGAATATGGAATGATGGGCCTCTTCGAAGTATTGAAATATTGTTATTGCATAAATCATGTAAAATTATTGCTTTCGTGTTCATGATACTCAATGGGATGAAATATGTACATAAGCTTCAAGTTGGAACGTTCGAAGCTATCATTGAGATTGGGTACATGATGGGTGCACAAAGTTATTGTCGAGATCTCGCTTAGGCTGCAGTTGGTTCAGCCCTGAAAGTTCCATCTCCAGAGAGGCTGCACCTCCTAGCTGTGCTTCCGAGAGGGGCGAAACATCCAACGGTGGGCCAACCGCAGCACTGGGTGAAGGTGGTACAGCTGGCGCCGAGTGGCCTGCATTGGCGTTCTGAATGGTGAATGATTGTCAGTAATGGGTTACTAAGAGGGCAGAATGACCACGAACTGTCAAGTAATGGGCTCGCGTTGTCGGGGATAGCGACTGCGCTGACGCCCACAACGGTGATGAGCGAGATAAGAGCGAATTTGAATTGCATATTGATATTGCTTGTTGTTTATGGGGGTTCGGGAGTCGATAGCTTGCTCGTTGCTTGCTTGAGTAAATTTAGCAGAATACCGCTGCTTTTTATAGGTCATAGCTCGGATGTTTTCTCGGATACATTGCTCGTAGGAACTTGAGCTCTTGGACTCATATGATAATGTAACTGTCGTGTCGACGTCAGGACTGTTGTGCACTCTCCCAGTTCTTACCCCCCCAGGTATGGTGGTATCTAGGAACCGCAACATGCGACTATCAGGCACAATGACAGAATTGGAAGTAGTATTTGACGTGTAGAGAGGTCTCGAACCGCCTCTGGCAATACATTCAGCGAACACACTTCACTTCGAAGACAGCACCGCGTGAATTCCAAAGGAATGGGACCCGCTTAGGGGTTTTTGACATACAAAGCAGCCTCAGGGTGTTTAGTGTACTAAATCCAAGGACCAAAACCAAGCGTTTTAATGTCAGTCTGACATGGAAGCAAACTCAGTCACTTGGGAGTCGTCGGCCTTGCTGATTTCACGAATGCGCGTCCTGTTGAGCGTTGAGCCAGGCACAGAGCGGCATTTGCCGTAACCTCACGGATATTGCCGAAAACCAACCTTGGTCCCAATAAGGAAATATGTGGCTGACCCGTTCTTCGTTTCCTCCTGGTCATTTCACCAATTTCAAAATCAGCCAAACCACAAAGATCGAGTAAATGGTCAGCCAACATAGAAAAAATATGTATAAAATAGGTCCAAGGATGCATCAGGGTCTGCATCTCATCCTGAGTGGACATTACTAGCTCTTGCTTCTCTTCATATCATTGTATACCCGACTTTCTTTACTATATACCCTCCAAGGATATACCCTTCAACATGAGGACCCAATCTCTTATTTCTTTCGTAACCCTTGCACTTTTTGCTTCGTCTTCGTTCGCAAATCCAGTCCCAGTTCCAGGAAATAATGGCTGTGAGTACATCTCTTCGTGTTGGCGTTCATTGGGTGCTGATGATCGTGGACAGATAAGGATTCATTGAAGGGTAATTAAAAACAATCCTTATATGGGAAATGACATTGACAACGCTTTATAGCGTCCAGAAACGTAAACGAGGCCAATCATTACAACCAGCGTGAGTTTACTTATCGTCAGTCCTGCCACGTCGCTAATAGATGGTCTTTTAGTGCAATACCGACAAGGTGCATTGAATTATATTTTTGCAGAACTTTTCCTGATAGAATCAATCAGCTGGATCTACCTCTCCTCCTGACGTCGCTGGGACAGCGCAATCTGAGGTTTCAAGTGTAAAGGGAGCTCTCCAAGGAGCTGCAGCAGGCGGTGCGAACCCTGTTGTTGGTCTCAGTAATTCCTTCCTTTTTTACGCATTTTTCACAAAACTGATGAAGTTTAATAGTGGGCAACGTTAGGCGTGGTGTTGGTACGCCTCCAAACTTTAATTGTCTAGATCCCCATTTTTGATCTTTTTTTATCAGGTCAATCAGGTTCTGCCGTCAACGACCTCCTCACCAATAGCGGGTACGCAGGTGATGTATCTGGATCAACTACGGGTGCTTTGGAATCAGAGGCCCCTGCCCTGAGCGGGATGAACAGCGATAACCTCGTTCAGTCCTCGGATTACGGGACTCCAATTACCACACCCGTTGGCGGTACTACTGCCCCTGCCCATGTTCCTCTCAGGGTTGGCCTTGATGATGGCCAAGATGGAGCGACCAGCTTCACAAAGACGATCACAGATTCCATCAAGTCGTTCTTCGGTGCTAGTCCCAAGAGTGATGATGACGCGTCATCGGGATCCAGTAACCTTGTTGGTCCAGCCTTGGGCAGCTCAGATTCTTTATTGAAAGCTACAAGTATGTCTCTTCTCAAAGCTCCGCGTATATCTCTGATACTGATTACAAAAATCACATTGCATTTCAGACCCTTCCAGCTTCAGTCCTCCCTCAATCGCCAGTGACCCTGGTGCCATCAGCGACGACGTGAACTCTGTCACCGGCGGCACTTCTCTTCAAACCGATCCCTCAAAGGCTGTAGATAACGCCCAAGACTCCATCCAAGATGCCGCCTCCAGTGGAAATATTGCCTCGCCCAAAATGTCTAACCCCTTGTCCGGCTCATTCGATCCACCAATTGTGGGCAACAGCAACATCACGCCCGAGCACATGAACCAGGATCTCAACAGTATGGTATATGACGAAAACGCCCACGGATCCAACACTGGTGCGGTGAAGAGCGGCAATTCTATCGTCACCAGCTTTGGGAGCACTGGAGTCACCGACGGGGACGTGAAAGACGGCTACGATACCATCACCAACAGCGGGCTTGGTGGTGCCGAGGCACTTGGCTCCTTGACCCCTTCTGCCTCTGGCAGCGACGATACACTGACAAAGGGTGCCAATCTTGTCGGTGGAACAGGAGGCCCAGACTCTGGAGACCAAGGTCTTTTTGCATCGCTCTTCTCTTCGTTGCTTGGCTCGACGCACTCGGATGCTACTCCTCCTAGCCCCAGCGGTGGTGCTGGTGGCAGTCTTGGATCTGTCCCCCTTCTCAATGGCCTCATGGACGGCCATTCTGGACCTCTGCCACCTCTCCCTGGCGTTCCGTCTACTGGGTCTGGTTTGCCATCCCTCCCTATCATTGGCGGTATTTCTTCCTCTGGTAGCAATCCTGGACAAGGCGACAACAGCCTCGCCTCATCTCTCGGGGGACTCACGGGTCATAAATCGTCCACTACATCGCCTAAAGCTGGTGTAAACATCCCACCTGGGACGCCTGCCCAACCTATCAACGGATCCGACAATGTCGACGACAACGGTAACACGAGTTCCTCGTCTGACCCGTCTAACGGCAACTCAAATCAGGGAAGCGTATCCTTTGGCGGCTCTGTCACTCCCAACCTTCCTTCTACATCTGGGGGACCCATTCCTGGGCTCGGCTCTGGTAGCAATGCGATCTCTGGATTACCTTCGCCGTCATCCTTAGGCTCAGACGTTCCATCTCTTCCATCTTCTCCATCTGGTGGATCTATTCCCGGTCTCAATTCTGGCGGTGACCCAGTTTCTGGACTACCCTCATCCTTGGGCTCCGACGTTCCATCTATTCCAGCGTCTGCATCTGGTGGATCCGTTCCTGGGCTTGATTCTGGTAGCGGACCAATTTCTGGATTACCTTCCCCCTCATCTGTGGGCTCGGGTCTTTCCTCGATCCCGGACTCTACTCCACTCTCACCATCTGCATCCAACGGTTCCATGAACAATGGTCAAAACGGCGACGGTTCTGTTGATATCACGTTTGGAAGTGGGGATGCACCAGGTTCGTTTTCATTTATTTCCTCGTGATGTATAACTCATAGGATCACTTATACAGCCGCTGCCACCAATGACAATTTGTCTCCTTTCACAGGGCCTAACGGTCTTCACTTCGGCCCTGGACCCGTTGTGATTGACCCCAGCTCTTCTACTCCTGCTACGGGACCAAGCTCCCCCACACCTGCTCCTCCACCAGCCACTACGCCTTCTACCTCAAACCCTGTCATGCTCCCATATGGAATCCCCGCCAATGGTCAACCGTACGGATACCCTGGCGGCTGGTCCTACCCCTACGGTTACCCATACCAATACGTGGACGGCAAAGGTTTCGTCGCACCCGACGGTACTGTTATCCCAACCAGCGCTATGTTCCCCGGTTTCGCCACCGGCTCTGCTCAATCCTTCACTCTACCTAATGGCATCACTTACCAATACGTTGATGGCAAAGGCTTCGTCGCACCCGATGGCACCGTTATGCCTGTCAACACTGTTTTCCCCGGTCTCAGCAGCAACGCTGGCCAACCCTTCACTCTACCCAACGGCATCACTTACCAATACGTCCCTAATAAGGGCTGGGTTGGGTCTGACGGCTCCATGATCCCGACCAACACTGTCTTCCCAGGTCTCACCACCGACACAACTCATCCCATTACTCTACCAAACGGCATCATTTACCGGTATACTCCAGGCAAGGGCTGGGTAGGATCTGATGGCTCCGTATTCCCAGCGAACACCGTCTTCCCAGGTCTCAGCGCCAACACTGCCCACCCGTGGACTCTGCCTAATGGTATCACTTACCAATACGTTGCGGGTAAGGGCTGGGTTGGGTCTGATGGCTCCGTGATCCCCACATTCCAATACGTGAGCGGACAAGGTTGGGTGGGCAGTGACGGTACTGTGATGGGGAGCGGCGTGGCCTATGGCATGAATGGTATGCCTTATGGTAGCAACGGCGCCTATGGCATGGGTGGTATTCCTTATGGTCCTAATGGTCTCCCCATACCAGGAGTCGTGAACGGAAACACGAATGGTGTCCTAAATGCCGTCAAAACGGCTAGGGATGAACATATGATGCAGTTCAATGGTGCGGCTGCCGAGAATCGCGTCGTTGATTGTAAGTATTCTTTTCATTCCGCTCAAGGAACTTTCTGACCAATGGGTTTCTCACAGCATGCCTCGAAAGTATTCTTGAGGGTTCTCATATGAAAGAAGCAAGATGGTTGAAGAATGTTCCCGTAAACGATGCGATGACTGCTGGTACGTATATTTTTTCTTGTTCTCTTACCCTTCACTCACTATTTTTATTGGCATAGAACCCGTTCCTGCTGCGATTACTACTGCTGAAGATGCCGGTTTGTAGATTACACTTCGAAATATTAATTTTAACACTTAATGATAATCTTCTTTTTCTTTGCCATTTTACCTGATTTCTTAGTTGCCCGTCCCTTGACAATGAAGCGCGGTGATTCGGACGGTAACAACGCGAACGTTGCTGCAGGCGCTGCTGGAAATAACGGTGATGGTAATGGCGAACACAACGGCAACAACGACAATGAAGGTGCCAATGTCAACGGCGCCAACGAAGGCAATGGACGTGGTGGTAATGGCTATGGTAACGCTAATGGAGTGTTGGGAAACAACGGTTATGCTGGGGGAAACGGCAATGTCAGAGCCTATGCTAACCAAGGAGGTGTCGGTGGCGTTGACAGATACAGCTATGAGATGACTGGTACGTCGCAGAAACTACTTGTTCTAATTGTTTCTTACGACGCAAAACGCAGATCTCGAGGCGTTGAACTACCTGCTTACCCTTGAAGAATTCCAGACCGCCTTCTATGAAGAGTCATTGAACCGCTTCTCTGAGGAGCAGTTCGTCGATATCGGTTATCCTCGCTGGGTTCGACCTCGCTACGAGCAAATTTTGTCTCACGAACGCGTTCATAAGGAGTTCTTGCAAAGCGCTATCACCAGTGCCGGACAGAACTATATCGAGCCTTGCAACTATGAACTGTAAGTTGTCTACTACAGTTTGTGGCCTTTCTCTGACAAGCGAGTTTAGTACCAACGTCAACGATCCTCGTAACTTTGTCGAGTTTAGCGAGGCGGTTCAGTCTATCATCACCAGCGCATACGTTGGCATCTTGAGATACTTCAACGAAAGGGTTAGTCTATGTGCTCATTTGTGTGAATTATCTAACGCCCTTTTAGTCTTACATTACCGCCGGAGCTTCCATCCTCGCTGTTGAAGCCCGCCAGGCTGCATGGATCAATTCTGCTGTCCGCCACAAGAACCCATGGAACAGCGCTTTCGAGACTGCCCTCACTCCCAGCCAGGTCTACACGCTCCTTTCATGTTTCTTCGACTTCAATTCTATCACGGAACAAAACCGCGCTCTCCTCCCTGCCGGAATCAACCCCGCCCCTCGTCTCTCACTTGCTCCTCGCCTGCTCCCCGGACAGCAAGGCGAACTCTCATTCCCATACCCCAGCCTTAACGAGCACGAATGCCTCTACGTTGTCTTCCTGACTGGAGCTGCTAACATCGTCGCGCCCTTGATTGATCAGCACGATGGACACTACTTCGTCGAGATCCCTCTTGAGCTCGAAGGAGCTGGTACAGTGTACATTGTCCTCATCAGGGGATCGGATAACATTGGCGACGTCACTGTTTCGGACCAGACAACGGTTGCTGGCCCTGCCATTGCAGAGTTCCCTTATAACGCTGAAGGCAAGAGGGGCAACTGGTAATGCGATGACGCTGGTGGAGTGTGAGTATGGCGTGTTTTGCGTGAAGATCTCGGTTCATTTTCTCTGGCATTTCTTATGCGAATACCCTCTTTTAATTCTTCGCGCTATACCCTATATTATATAGTGAATACACACCTTTGCATATTTTTATTTTTGGTGGGTTGACCGCATTGACAAGCTAAGGATTCACTCATCAGTTTCTGCAAGACCTGTGCAATACGCATTTGGTTTCGAGCATTGCGACTTATCCTGTGAACTCCAGTGTTTTGATGATCATCAGCGAAGTCTCTGCACCAGTTTTACTTAGAAACATCGCTCAACGTTCGAAATATAAGTGAATATCACTCATGATGAATCTATCCTACATTATTTATATGCTCAAGGGAGTTGATCATCAAATTTCCAGTTCCAAGCTATGCCATACTCCATTATATGAGGGCCTGACTATCTTTCGTTCTGCATTATCTTTCCCAATACTTCCATCGGCGCGCATCATAATGACGGACCCTCCTTCAATCGCTTTCACTGAAGCCGACTCCATTGTATACGTAGTTCGTGTTGCAGACGACAATGCGTTGGGTCCATCTAACGACTCCGGGTTCGTCATCGCAGTGTTCACCGTCAGTGGAGTAATAGCTATATGTTGCGTCATTCTGGCCTTTATTCGCTACTGGAAAGGTCTGAGAACAAACGAAACGGAATGTATACGACTTGAAGAAGCCGAGGGTGAGCATGTTCTCCTTCAAGTTCAGAGCCACCCCGATTTTGATGTGGAGGTCGATGTCTAGCCTACGATTCGATACGAAGCCCGTATTTTTATCAGCAACACGCTGCATCTAGCACGTCCAATGAAGAAGTGCCAATGGATCACATTGAACATAACGGAAGCTTTTCTGATCTGCCAAAGTTTTGAAACATTACACGCTAGGCGACGAGTGGGGAGCTATATTACTCACGAGGGGCAGTGTGAAGATGCTCGAATATTTCGAGTAGAATGATGGAGCAATGGTATAAATAGACTGGATAATTTATAACACTAGGTATTCAGCTGATCGCAGCATGAGAATCAATGTGGTCTGCGTGGAGATCAAGGGCGAACTATTATAATGCATAATTATCAGTTACCATCGATCATCAACGCCTTATTTATAGCGACTATTTCCATTCAACGTTTCAGCGAGTGTCGTATTCTTAACGTCGGCTGTAACGTTATAACTCCGGAATCCCAGTAACTGAAAGAAACATCAATGCCCCGTCCTTCTGCTCCTCTACTGATGGTATATATTACTGTCGTCAGCGTGGTCTTCCTTGGCATTCTCTACGTAGTCTTTCGCAACCGTATGAATATAAGGACGTCCGCAACATTGTCAAGGCAAGGTCTTGCGCCCTGGGTTCTCCCGTCGTTTTCCACAGGTAAGTGGCTCCATTGGCTTCAATGTGCCCTCACTGAAGGGCAAGTTCTCATACCCATACCCATTATAATTAATTTTGAAACGCAGACAGACAACCGCTCGTCAATTCTGCGCCATTTCATCGGGAAAGTGTCCAAAGCCTTGAGCCCCGAGAGGCTGTCACTCCTTCACCAGAACTTCCCCTGGTCAGTGACGGTGGAGCGCCAGATGGACGAGAACAGCGACCAAATTCTATGTCTGCTACATATAACCCCAGTCTTCGTTCTGAATCAACCGTCTTAACTGGAACTTCAAACACACTATTCCGCGATATAAGGGCTGCGTCGCCTTTACCGCTAAAATCTACCAAAAGCCCCACAACGGGTGTTCCGGGTATCACACAGCAAATTTCCGTTGATGGACTGGAAGGAGAAAGACGAGCTTCTTCTATTAGTGCGAGACTCTTCAATTACTTTCGAAGGAGTCATACAGCTAGCCTTGGGAGTTCGAGAACAACAAGCGATGCACCTCCTCCATATCATCCATAAAAAGCCTAATCCCACTTTTCACGATCATTATGCAATACATGTAATGTCACTGGGTGTGTAAATAAAGCATAGTGGTACGTGAGCTACAGAGTGTTGATATATGATGCTGCCCTTCCTTTTTTATTTATCAAGGCTAGGTACTGTGAATAAGAAAATAGGATGTATACGCCCCCACAACAGCCGCCCACATCGTTGAAGGAAGTTTGTCACTTGTGTTCCTTGTCAATGATATCATACTCGTCTAAAGTGCTCGAACGCGAGATAGGGGCCGCCTTTAAACGTGATCTAACAAGGTGCTTAATCTCGGGACACAAATCCCAATCGTCTGCTTCCTTTGGCGATTCCTCAACGGCTCTCTTGGGCATCAACACGTGTAGTGGTATAGTCTTGCTTCCGAACATTGGACTACTATGTTGCGCGAGCAAGAATGGTGGAAGGCTTCCTGTGGAGCCAATCGAAGCTGTGGATTGATTGCGAACTGGGGTCGTTGGTTGCTTTGTAGGAGTCTTCAGGCCAGATGGCGAATTTTCGCGAGTGGTTGGTAGCAAGGTGCCGCGTGGCTGGAGGCTTGGTGAATCAGTAGTGGTTAAATTGGAAGAGGGAGAGTAATCGTTCTCCCAGGCCCCCGGCATCTTTGTGAAAGCTGGTCGGTCTCTGATGAATTGGTTGAGCGTACCGCTTTCTTTGGACGATGGCGCAGTGCTCGTTGATGCTGGTGACGGGGCCTTGTATGAAATGTGTTGATTGTTATCCTTGGTAGACACTTTTAAATTAGAGGTGTGGTTAGAAGACATGTTGGACTAGACGACTCGACCCTCGTTGTAAAAGTATAAGAACAAGACAAGGTATTGATTGTTCGTGAAGTTAAAAGGTGTGCGCCGTGTGAATTTTACGTCACGCGTCAAACACGTGCCGGGAGGCAGGAGGTCAGTGAACAATGGGATTGAACGTTGCAGTGTTCGTTATTCAGTACTTGAAGCCAGCATAAAATGGGGCTTTTGACTATTCAGCTATTATATTATAACTCAGGCTAAATCTTTGCGTCTACATCATGTTATTATCAGTCTTATGCCTTCGTAGCTGAAGGTCTCTCGATGGCATCCAAGAAGCGTTCATTGACTCAGAATGCTATAATTGTGAGTGTTTTTTTCTGGTTCCTTGGGCACAGGTACTGTAGTTGCCATGGGGCCGTGGTGTAATGCACAAGAGGAAATTTACAACTGAAGTCAGACTAGTAAGTTGGTGTTGTCGGCACCAAATCCCGACAAACCATGATATCAGATTAATTGCACAGCAATGTACGCTATTTGATACACTTCTCAACTTCAAGAAGTTATCGCTGTTGAACTACCTGAGTCCTAATTATTCTTCATCCTAATTCTTCGCTCCAAATCCAAATCTCCGTCGCTCGACATTCCAAATCCTGTTACTATTTGATACTGAATTGCATCAGGTAGAACATTAGAAGAAGGTCGAGGCATTACTAGATGCATAGAACTCTGAAGGTGCTGGTGTTCCGTTCCTGGTCCTCCTGGGCAAATTCGCAGTAGAAATGTGAATGTTAGCCAGTGGCGGCAACCATTCCTCATAATCTTCTGGCTCGTAATAGTCACCATATTCGGAGCCCTGAAAAGTTGCAGAAGATGCCGGTGAGTAGTACGTGGAGGATGCTGCACTTGAAAGGTATGAGTCGCCTGAAGCACGACGACCGCTTTGCGACCCAGCATGCGAGTATTGTTGCCTATAGTAGCCTGGACCTGGACCCATATTCTGGTCAACGCGGGCGCTTGCGCGAATGGTAGATGTAGATCTTTGGCTACTGCGTGCGGATGAAGGCGTGTGAAGGGCAGGCTCGTCCTGACGAGACTGCCTGTTGCTGCGAGAATTAGTGTTGGAGCCGGTACTTTGAGCTAAGCCTGAGCCCATAGAACGGCATCGACGTCGGCGTAGGTCTGCCTGAGGATCGAAAGGATTGCTCGGAGTGGTCATGTGAGAGGCGACTTCTTGTTCAATACGCCTCTGTCCAGACCTCACGGTGTGGCTCTCGTTGGCTGACGCTGTGACAGGAAAGTACATGGTTGGGTATTCTGTACATGTGAACATTGAGAAATACATTGGAACAAGCAGTGAGTAGCTATACAGAGGCCATGAAAACATATAACACACCTTGGACTCTTGGCATTGCATTCGAATACGCCTGAGGTGGCCATCCAGGGCCCTCCTCAATAAATTCTGGTCGGACACTTTGGCGGACATCTACAGTCTGGACATGCCGAACTTGACCACCAGGGTATGGGCCCGGGAACTGTTGATAACCGTTGGTGATGATGATTTGGGTTTGTGAAATTGGGATCAGTGGGGGTGGTATAAATCGAGGCATGAACTTGTAAGTTGTAGTTGTGAGGATTATTGGATACAAGCTCCTATACTTTATATACATTTCTGTCTATGAATCTGACGCACTCAAAGTTAGTTAAAGAAAGCGAAGTGACTATATTGTTTGAACAGTGTCCCAATTGTTAGAATTGTTTTAGCAATTGCAATTATCCAAAGTTTGTATTGAAAGAGTGCTGATAAAAGCGCCCAATTGTCCCATCGATGCGTAGGCTACAACTGCACAAGTTGGCTATACAATAAAACTAGATATAGTGTTATTGGGTGAGTTTTATTGTGCATTTCTCTAGTTCATTGTGGGCGTTGACGCCGCACTGATGGCAGCGAGCGACAACGTTCTCGGGGTTTCCCGTAAATGATGGCTGCATTGAATGCTGTGTTACACGGCCTGCCTCTATTTAAATGGGCTGTGCTTGAAACCCAAGAGAGAGGTGACATTGCCATTGCAATGCCACGTTGTGTTATCATGGATTCTTCAAGTTTGATTGAGGATTTTTTGCGTTGAGACAAGGAGTACATGGCATATAATTCAGTGATAATATTTGACGCTAGCGCTGCTGGTATCAGTCGTCTTCTTCGATTCGGACAAACCATCCCGGATATCAATGGGGCGTGACAACAACTTGACGATGGGTAGTTCATACATCGTATCATTTTTAGCAATTATCATACAGGTTTCAAGTATTCCTCATACCAAAAATGGCCATCTACAGCTGTGAAGAAAAGTTAACTGCCTGTCATCCCATAGGTGAAAAAACGAATAATGCGTGGCGGGCCTGGGGTGGACTGCGTTATTCTCACTGGGGCCTGCATTCAAACGCGATCTAACAAGGAGCTTAATCTCGGGAGACAAATCCCAACCAGCCACTTCCTTTGGCGATTTCTCAACGGCTTCGAGTCTCTTGGGCATCAGCACGGATCATAATGGTAGTTTTGCTTCCCAACATAGGACTGCCGTGGTGCGCAAGCAGGGTCGGAGTTGTAGGAATCTTTCCACTAAGAGGAGTTGCAATTATTTAAATTTGTATTGAAAGCGTACTGATACCTTGAATAAAGCGCTATTGTCGTACAAATAGATAGTTGCATCATAGCTACCTGTACAATAGAACTAGCTAGATTATTATTTGGCAATTTTTATTATGCTGCTTTTCGAGTTAGATTGTGGGTTGGTTGAAGGGGCACCATGCCATTGGGATATCGATTCAAACTGCTCCAATCAAGTTCACTGGTGCGCATGGCATCCTCAGCTCTCGGAGACATGTAGGGCGTGCAAAGAGTATTCCTCGAGAAAGCGGGGCAGTTTTCATTTGTTGGTATTGAGGACTCGGAAGTAGACATGGCCATAACAGGGGAATGAAAGCACCACTGCAAGGTGTTGGCAGTGGGACTGGTAGTATTACGCCACGAAGACCGATAGTGAGAGATTTTTTCTGGGACCTTTAGCATGCTAGAGTCGATAGCGGTTGGGGGTAATATGAAATGCGCTGTACTATTGGGTTTTTCGATAAATATGACGGGATTGGGATCATCCAAATGTACCAATTGGAGACTGATGCTAAGCTCGTCTTGACTAGTGGGAAGGAATCGATGCTGGCTGGAGCTCATTTTTGATAGGTTGGTCGCACGAAAGACTTGAATGGGTGAACTGTATGGTGCGCCGATCGCAAGTTTATTATTTTTGACGCAAACTCTCTTTCGGCGCCTAAAAAATATAAGCGAATGTAACTTTCTTAGATCTATAATATAAAGTTTACCCAAATTGTGTGTTATCTCTCAGATGAGAGATAACACACACCTAATATATCATCCACTTGTGTGCGCAAACTCTTTTGGAGTGTGTATCATCTCTCAAAGCGACTGCACAAACTCGAAATGACAGTTTACAAACTCAAAATGAGTGTGTTTCAACTCTCGAGGAGAGTTTGTCAACTCTCTTCGGGTGTGTGTCAACTCTCGAAGCAAGTGTACAAACTCTCGAAAAGAGTGTACAAACTCTCTCAAATGGATAGAATCTGAAAGGTACTTATCTGAAAGGTACTTACTTCTGCATAGGTATGCGCAATGTAATAATATTTCGATGAGAAAGGGTCCCAGTAGCCGAGTTTAAATAATATGATGGCTAGGCTTCGCCGCTGGCACACTCAGCGCCATCAGGGTCCTGTGCCGGTTTGCCGACATGCCGGGTTTGAACGTCCGCTTTTCGTGGTTTTCGGTGTGTGTCAAGTCTACGAGGGGTAATTATAAATATAAAGAGGTGAGCTGGTTTATTGTCCATTTTCGAGAGTTGCTACACACAATTTTTCAGTTTTTTCACATGTTTTAGAGTTGATACACATTTATTTTAAGTTTGTACACGCTTGATGAGACTTTCCGAGAGTTGATACACACGCGAAGAGAGTTTA
>NHTK01001191.1:0-11622 GCA_002938355.1 Panaeolus cyanescens
CATTCAAGATTGCGAGCGTCTACTGTACAAGAAAGTCGAAAAAAAGCGAAGAAAATCTGAGAAAAATGTGAGTAACAGGAAGCGCACGCGTGAATGAGAGAGAGGCCCACCAAAGGCGATCAAGAAACATGCACATCACAAAGTCGATAGCATCAGGAGGTGCTTGCTGGGAGGGACAAGAAATGGGGGACTTGCGCAGCACGACGAAAATAGTTAAAAAACTGCTGGCAGTAAAACTGGGCCACTTCGTTCTCCAGCAACGCCGCCTCGTCAAGGGGTATGCTTGAATCCGCCCCACTCCGATGCTTCCCAAGGTAAAAGATGTGAGGCTTGTCCCCTTTCCAACCACTCATGATCCTGGCAAACGTTCGAAGATACGGGATCCGATCGCGAAGGGAGTGCGCCGCAAGTCCTGCATTTGGGTTGGAAATAGGCACGATGAAGGTGTCGTATGGAAACAGCAACGAAATTTCGCCTTCTTGCTCAAGTGCACGGCCTTCGTTGAAATCCTCGCGAGCCACACGATCCAAGGCAATGAGCTCCGCTTGGAAGTTGAGCATGTAGAGGAAGAACAAGAGCTTCCGAACTGCATCATGGGGAGGTAGCGTACCACTGGCGAATGACTCTCTCGTCACCGACAGCTCGTATTCCTCTCCTTCGCCGATGGCCCTTGCCGAACTACCCTTCGGGATGAGCTTTTCGAGTACTGCGCGTTGACGGTTGGCATTTTTACCGTTGCCCACAACCCACTTCTCTGGTGCAAGCCTGAAGTCGATGCACAGTAAATCTCGCCATTGCTGATTGGACAGTGCCATCCCGTCGACTTCCCGACTGCGTGAGGACCAGACATCGAACAAGCGGCAAAATCGTTCAATCATTTGTTGTCGTCTATCGTCTGTCTGTACGGAAATGAACAATCCGGGGTCAGGGTAGGCGTAGAATCCAGCATTTTCTACCCCTTCGATGGCGGGGGGGACAGTCCGATCGACGTTCCGGAGTTGTTTTGCCCAGGCCGGGATGCTGAATGGAGCGAATGGGCCTTGAAGAGACTCGAACTTGTCGCGTCCTGCTCCTGAATTTGCTAGAGGTAAAAAACATGGTAAGTACTAGCGTTAGATCAAAGTAAAAACCATACCTGATGCCATTGCCATGTTACGCGCGTTATATGAGACCTTTGCCTTTTTGGCGGGAGGCCTGCCATCAGGACCGCGCAAGGACACTTGTCCGCTGCTGGAGGATGCCGAGGGCAACGTCGTAGATGATGGTGCTGGTGCAGGATCTGGCCCAGAGAACGGGCTTGGAGCCTTGAGCCAATGGCGAGAAAACTGCAGAACGTGGGTCACCACAGCAAAGGAATCCGAGCTACGGGTGCCTTTGAAGACAGTAGGAAAACCTGGATGTTTATCCAGGACCAAGGTGCCGTTGTAGCTTGTGGGCTTGACTTCCGCTAGGACGTTGCTCTCAAAGGCTTCGCCTTCCTTTGGACGAATAAGCCAGACTGGGATGCCAACTGCGGCGAATTCTTCTACAACTCGGACATTCGATGTGAATGCCCCAATGGTGGGAAGAGTGGATAGCGTGGAGGGCGGGGGGCGAGATCCGTCAATCTGGGGCTTATAGATCTCCAGATAATCCAGACACCCATGGAGTTCAAGCAGCAGTCGTTGCACCTCGGTGACGGTGAACCGAATTCGATGCCAGGTTGTTGGGAGGGAAGCAAGACGTTGACGAACATATCCAGTAATGCAGTGTAGCGACGAGAGGACGACGTTGGGCTGCTGGTCTTTGGACAATGCCTTGACATACGCGTTGAACCTCTGCGTCAGGAGTGCTGCCAATGCCTCAATCTTGGCGAGGAAATCGGGATGAATCCTGCCCAAGCCGGTCGAAATTGTCCCTTGCGACGTTGGAAGAAAGTCTGATGGCTGTGGGTCAAGCCATAGCGGAGCCAGTGGATGGTTGGGGTCGCTGGGTTTTCGTGGAATAGCAGCGAGGTGTGGTGCAAGTGAGCTGTACGGTTGTGGCCAAAGGGTGTGGTCATCAGGTCCATAGCGGTAGTCTTTTCGGACCTGAACTTCGCGATCCCCCAAGACAGGTAGAGGAATGAAGGTTTCGTTGGGGGTCGTGTAGACGTAGTCTCCTATCACAGCTCCGACTTTTCCATCATATGGAGTCAACGCAGCTGAGTAGGTTTTTTTTAGCGACGTCTGTCATTTTACAAGGAAGAAGTCATACCATTAGGATTCCGTTTTGCGAGAAGAAATCTTGAAGATGTTGACATGTTGAGATGCGCTACAACAAGGGAATTCAGTATTGGATGAGCATAAGTAGAAAAATCACATACTAATCTAAAAAAAAAACAAGAGATATGGTATTAGCTGTTGCCCACATAGGTGAGAGGTATCCAGGAGGTGCCAGGTCGAGCACGCAGAGGTGGCGGATGCCTGTCTTGAGGGCGATGTCGAAAAGAGGACGACGTAAAGTCAAATCCTCTACCAGATGACGCAAAGTCTACTCTGGGTGGAATGGGAGAGGACGACGCAAAGTCAAATCCTCTTCTGAACGACGCAAAGTCAAATTCAGATGGAAGGGATGGGGTGAATGGGGGTGTGATGGAGAGGCCCTCACCAGGGTTGCTAAAATGAAAACAAAAAAGTTAGAATACTTGATAAAAACAGAATGAAAAAAAAAGAAAACATACCTTGAAGTCGATATTGTTTCTAACAGCGAGCCAAACGCAAAGCGAGCGAGAAGTTGACAACGATGATGGTGAGAGATGAAGAACTTGAACATTTTCAACATTGCCAATCTGGAAATGATTACATAATCACATTTTCATGATCAACCTTCGGACTTAGGCTCTGCTCACCTTGTTCCTCTCTACTGTCATGCTGCTTAACTCGAACTCGAATCCGACACCAATCCCCTCCCAAAAAATCTACAGAGTTGACTTTGCGTCATCTGTAGATACCAGACTTTGACTTTGCGTCGGTCTGGGAAGCAGCGTTGACTTTGCGTCAGCTGCATCTCGACCTCACCCTCAAGACATCTACAATTCATGTTACGCGACTCGCAAGCCCGATACCTCCCAAAGGACCCGCAAATTTGACTTTGCGTCGTTTGCAGAACTACAATAGACGTTGACTTTGCGTCAGTCTACTACTCAGCAGCGTTGACTTTGCGTCAGCTGCACATTGGCCGCGTCCTACGCAAAAGGATAGCTCAGCCTGCTGCTTGATTAGCAGACCCAAAGGTGGTTCCTCTCACATAGTAATTGTTGATTCTACCTATTCTGACACTCTCTCTGTTCAAAGGTTCTTCTATTTCGCATTGGATGTAGCAAAGACCGAGCGAATACCGGCCGAGAAATCAGGTTCTTCTGTAAGTAACATATGATTGTACTACCTTGGGTTGCCTCGTGCTGAACACATGGAAAATCGGAACATATAGCAACGAAGTCATGGAATAATCAGAAAGACAACCTTTAGGCGCAGTATATCACTGTCCTTCTAGGTAAGACTCTTAAGCATACTTGAGCGATCAATCTGACACTTTGTTGTAAGCCCAGCACATCCTGCAAGGATCTCGCATGTCTCGCCATCTGCGCCATGAATCAATGGAACACTCAATGGATGATACACCAATTCCTGACGACGATGGGCTCATCGATTGCGATTGCGGTTGCAACAAGAGGGTTACCCCAGCGACATGGCGTTCCCATCGTGCTGGGGGTGGTTCTCTAACTCTCCAAATCCTTCGCGCTGCAGCATGTTCTTCAGGAAACGAGCAGGATGTCCAAATGTCACCATCAGACGATGACCCACATTTGGAGCTCTTTATGTCCCAATTGGACGACATCGGCGGCGATGAACTTGCCAGAGACGACATCGATATAGGAGAAAGCAAACGTCCTCGTTCTGCTACAGATGCAGACCACACTTTGAGCAAGCGACCCAGACCATCCACTCCGACCAGTGCAGAAACTCCGAGGTCACCACTTGGGCAACCCATCAGCGACACATTCCCTCCATTTGGGTCTCCAGAAAGTTCTGCTCCACACCATCGGTATCAGACAAGGCTTGCAAGCAGCAGATTATCTCGTTGGCCAGTGCAGCCAGCTCGTACTGCCAAAAAGAGTGGAGCAAAGCCATTTATAGCAGATCACCCCAGCGAGGATGAGGCTGACAAGGACGACGACGACGACGACGCATACGACGACATGCCAGATCTCCTTGACGTCTCAAACGACGAGGAAGACGGTGAAGACGACGACGAAGGGGATAAGGGCGAGGAGGAGGAGGAGGATGAGGAGGAGGATGATGACGACCAAGAAGATGACAATCAGAAGGCTGCAGCAATACAAACTGTCTTTGAAGATATGCAAGAGGAGCAGGAGGAGCAGGAGGAGGAGGAGGAGGAGCAGGAGGCAGGGGAAGACAACGACGAACTTGAGGAGGAGATTGAGCGCTTTGCAGCTCTTGCTTTGGAAGCTCGCCAGGAAGCAGCTCAAGCAGCTGCACGCAGGGTTCATGGTACGTATATACTCCTCTGTACAAGCACCTCAATTCACCTGTATATTGCAGAGGCTCAAACCGATGTATTGGACGAAGACGACCTTGATGTGTTGAGAACGTTTGTTCTCAAAACTGAGGATCACCTTACAGAACGTACATTCAAACGGCTTTCTCGCGCATACCCAAAGCAAGAGCATCTTAGTCTAAAGATGACGAGGAAGCGTGCTGCCACGTTGTCGGGATTCCAGGCAGTCAAATATGATTGTTGTATCAACAGTTGCGTCTGCTTTGTTGGGCCGTACGCCAACTTGACGAAATGCCCACACTGCAACGAAGATCGCTACACACCTCGCAAAACCCCAAGAAACCACTTCGACTATCTGCCTCTTATTCCGCGGCTAACAGCAATGATGTCCAACGCAACTCAAGCGAATCTGATGTCCTATCGCAGCAAGTTTGAACGTCGAGAAGGCATTATTCAGGACGTCTTTGATGGCACCCACTATACTACCCTCTGCGAAACAACACTGCCTGATCAACACGTTTTTCACTTTTCCGACCCCCGCGACATCGCACTTGGTCTCTCAACAGATGGATTTGGTCCTCACAGACGTCGAAAGAAAACATGTTGGCCTATTATCCTTGTCAACTACAACATCCCTCCCAGCGAACGCGTTCAGAAAAGACACGTCATCCACATTGGTACGGTTCCTGGCCCAAAGAAACCACAGGATTGGGATTCTTTTTTCTGGCCACTCGCCCAGGAATTGCTCGAGTTGGAAACGGGCGTAGAAGCATTTGATGCTCTATCAAAAACGCTATTCACTCTCCGTGCTCACCTCCTTTTCGCATTTGGAGACATGCCTGCAGTCTCCCTTATGATGAGGATGAAAGGTCAGAATGGAATTTCGCCCTGCAGGCTCTGTCTCATCAAAGGGACCACGGGTGGAGGTCGCGTTAACTACGTCATTTGCGCAGTACGTTCAACTTGTGGATAAAAACGCGCGTCGACATGGTACTGACCCAGACTTCGACGAGAAGGAATTTTATGGCCAACTTAAACGAATTTTGGTCATCAAGCTGCCCAAGGCACCAGAGATCAACATCCACAAGCGTCGCACTGTGATCTTTGCTCTGGTTCAGACCATCGTGACCGAAGAAGTGGGAGGTTTTCATTGCTTCAAGCGGATGGGTAGGAACGACATAGTCGACCTTGCCACCATGCAGTGCGTTGTCGGCCGTGTATGGGATAGGAATCAATGGGTCATCGTGGACCGGACCGCGTAGACCGCTTGGATTTTTTTTCTCTCAAATTCTTTTGAAATATCTTACAATTTCCTCTCATTTTTTCTTCCTTTATATGCACGTTTATATGCCATGTCTTCGTCCTTGACCGTTACCCGTTTCTATCTGTTTAAATATACGTTTTACCCCGTAAAATTANGGAATCAATGGGTCATCGTGGACCGGACCGCGTAGACCGCTTGGATTTTTTTTCTCTCAAATTCTTTTGAAATATCTTACAATTTCCTCTCATTTTTTCTTCCTTTATATGCACGTTTATATGCCATGTCTTCGTCCTTGACCGTTACCCGTTTCTATCTGTTTAAATATACGTTTTACCCCGTAAAATTATATATATATTACGCCCTCTTCGGTCACGGTAAGCGTTCACTCTCGTTTTGACATTTTCACCAACGTTGACGCGTATTCCATCTTCAGCGCTTGTAGATTATACTGTTCGGTTATATTTGGTGAGCACTTGGTTCCGTGGTTATTTCACTGCTGACACGCAATTTTTGTTTTGATAGCCTTCGTTTATTTTATGTTGTTGGTTCGAACGAGTTGCTTGATGCGCACCGGTATATAAATTGTTGATTTAAATTCAATGTTAATGTGTTATTTTGGTGTTGAAAACCATTTATTTTTTGGGGCGAGAATATTAGGTGAGCGCTAATTAACGCGATTCTTTCGAGTGCGTGAATCCTCTCTTCTTCATTCAGCAACCACCAGTACCTACTCACAACTTCATCCAGACCTTTTTAGCTCTCTCCTTCACACATATTGAAAGGAATACAGTTTGAGGACGAGAAAAACAGCATTAGGTGAGCGATGGCAATGAACCTGCTTCTTTTGAGTATGCTAACATTTCCTTCTCATTTAGCAAACACCAAGTTCACCGTCTCATCACAGCACTCCTCTCACTCGTACTCACTCGTTCTTTCTCTTTCAACAATGTAAGGAATCCGTTTTTTTGTCTCATTCTATCTACTAACAACAAATTTTAGCCCAAAAAATGGGTCTTGAGTTGGATGTTGTACTCAAAAGCCTTGCCATCGTGTACAGTACGTCGTATTTGTCTCTTCTCTTTTTTTTCGCTCTAAAAACCCTGTTAGTTCTCCTCAATATCGAGGACGCAATACGACGTCGATTTGCCGCGCGCAATCGACGACAATCCGATGTCGAAAATCCGGATAAGGTCACTCATGATGCCCATCAACGCGTAGTCGAAATCGGGATGGGGGAAGGGGATTCTGGGGACGCGGAAATAATCAGGGAGCGTGATGGTGGTGAACTTCGTGCGAGAGGGATGGATAGTGGGGAAAGACGCGTCGGAGAGGTGGTTGGAGGGGATGGTCGTGCCGATGCAGTCAACGAACGCATCGGTTATGTTGCAACCATTGCTGGGTGTATTGGGAGCCTCGCAAACCTCGTGCGCGAAGACAACCCTGTCTAACCACTCGGACTGGAGATGGAATAGGGCGAATATAGGACTTCGGTCGAGTTGAAAATGTGCAGTCGAAGACGAGGGCATCCATCAGTCGTCGCCCTTTTTTCACTTACTATACCTGTTTTTTTTGTCACTTTTCTTATTTCTTGTGCATATAATCTATTCCTTACCAATCACGCCTTCTTTCCATCCTAGGTCAGTCGAAACCCTGAGTGCGAGGGAAAAAATTGTATAAAATGATGCCAATTATCAACCCTTTTCCGTTTTCAGCAACGAGCAACCGCCACCACTTTGTCTGCAACCACCACCAACAACACCAGCAACGAACACGCTCCTTACCAATTCTTATATTTTTCTTTAACATGTGAGTGGTTTTTTTCATTTTTTTTTCATTCAAGCTTTGCTAACAGTCGTACTTAGCCAAAAAAAAATGAATTCCAGCGAAAGTAACGCCATTGTTATAGCCTGCGTTCTTTTCGCAGTGAGCATCATCAGTATTGGTGCGTTTTTTGTTCCGCTTTCTTTTCATCCTTTCATTAACCAATACATCCAGTTTTCTACACGTTCAAACCCTCGTTGTTGAAACCTGGTCCTCGGGACCCATTGCAAGACGACATCGAGCGGATGTTTGGGTTGGGTGAACGCCCACGTCCACGTCCTCGGCGTCTCCATCGCCACAAGAAGAGGCGCACTCCCAAAAACGTGTGCTGGCGGTTGCAATGCATTCAGCAGCCCATCGGTCGACCGGGACGCATCATAAGGGTGGTTGGGCGGGATGGTCGGGTCAAGAAAAGGGTTGGACGGGTGTTCAGGCACAGTGTGCGCCTCACCATTTGGGTTGACTCCAACGGGCGAGTCAGAGCGCAACGACGACGCCCCCCAGTACGCCCAGTACCGGTACCCCCTCCCACTCCTCCAAATACGCCAACAAGAGTGTCGAGTGTATCCCAATAACGAGGTTGCAATTGATTTGGATGGCCATGATTAACTATACGTATACCCCTCTTTTTTTTTTTGTATCTTCATTTTCTCGTTAATTTTATACATGTTTTTGGTCTAATGCTCACGAGCCTGATTTCACACGTGTGGCCCTTCTGTGCAACGTAAGTTATATTCATTCTATGTAGTTTTACTACAAGTACTTAATTATGACAGTCTTACTGAAAATGAGAGGGTTAATCACCCTTGACGGCCATGGGAGAATCCCCCATCTCACAAGGGGTGAATGAGCCGTGGGACAACACCACCGCCTCCTCCTCGTAACGCGCCTTCACCCCCACCTTCACAAAATAGAGATCCAACAACACCACCACCACCACCTCCTGTTCCTGAAATCGGAAATTTCTCCACAGAGATCAATGAGTTTGGGATGTACCGAGTTTACCCCACAATGCCAAGCAGAGAGGTTGAAGAAAATGAGGAATTGATCAATGTTTGCGATGGTCCAGGGTTGACAGCCTCTCTCCAAGTGATTTAAATCCACTGGCATGAAGGATCCTTCTCAGCAGGACATTCACTCAAAAGGAATTTGGGCACCGTTTCTTAACGCAACAGTTTATAAACTTTTTCGGTGGTTTTATACAGGTGGAAATACAAAATCCGTTGCAGAGCTTCAGCGGCTGGTGGACGATGTACTGGACCAACCTGACTATAGTGCCACAGATATTCATGGCTTGAAGATTACCACCGTCCTTGCCAATCTGGACAGTCATGATCCAACAATTTCTCCATTTGCGCTGGAGGATGGCTGGAAGAAATCGACGGTCGCGATCCCCCTTCCCTGCCGCAAAAAGTCACACACCCGTCAGAAGCGCACTGCCCTGTTCTCAACATTCCCAACGTCTACCACCGCTCTCTTCTTGACACCATCAAGTCTGCGTTTACCGACAAATCATCTCTGCTATTTCACTACACTCCCTTCAAACAGTTCTGGAAGCCCACAGATAATTCTCCGCCAGAACGAGTGGTGTCAGAGTTATACAACTCGGACGCCTTTTACGAAGAGCATGTCGAACTCATGAAGTGCCAACCTCCTCCCACAAAGGAAGCGCCGTATTATGAAGTTGCCATCGCTGCCATAATGCTTTGGTCAGATTCAACTCACCTGGCAAACTTTGGAAGTGCATCGCTCTGGCCCATATATCTGTACCTTGGCAATCTCTCAAAGTACACCCGGGCAAAGCCAACCTGCTACGCTGCTAACCACATTGCCTATATTCCCTCGGTAAGGCTTTTTCTCATGTTATTAATATCGCTCTCTAACATAATTTACTCTGCAGCTTCCAGCAAATCTTCAGGACATCTATATGAAGGCATTCAACATTCCTGCATCTAAGGATACAATCAGTCACCTCAGACGTGAGCTCATGCACGCTGTATGGCTCTTGCTTCTCGACCCCGAGTTTATGAAGGCGTACGAGCATGGATTTGTGATGGAATGTTCTGATGATGTCTGGAGGCGGATTTTCCCTCGTTTTTTCACGTACTCCGCAGACTATCCTGAAAAGTAAGCACTCTGTTCCCTCTGTTCAATCCTCACTTGACAAGCTAACGGACGCAAACAAAGGGTACTCTTAGCAACCATCAGATACCTTGCAAAATGCCCGTGTCCTCGATGCACGACACAGAAGAAATATATTCCGGCACTCGGAACTCACGCTGACTTTCAGCGTCGTGCACACAAGCGAATGGACTCGGGTTACCGGCAGTTTGATGTTGAGGCAGCAAGAAAGGACATATATCAGGATGGAAGGGGGGCACGAAGCAAAGCAGTCAAGGATAAGTTGGACAGTGATTCGTCTCTACCCGTTCGCGTAAGTCTTTATACTGTATACTGATTCAATGTCTCTAACGCTTTCCGTTTTAGAACGCATTCTCAACACGGCTATTCAAACATGGATTCAACTTCTACGATATGTTTGTCCCAGACTTACTGCACGAGTTCGAGTTGGGCGTCTGGAAGGCAGTCTTTACACATCTCATGCGAATTTTGTATGCAACTGGTGCTAATAGCAACGCTATTCAAACACTAAATAAAAGGTCAGAATTAAATTGTGGATTATATCTCGTCTTCTCACTGCTTCTAGATATCGCATCACGCCAACGTTTGGCGAAACCATTCGCCGATTTTCAAATAATGCTGCGGCCATGACAAAGTTAGCAGCTCGAGATTTTGAGGACTTGCTGCAGGTTCGTTATTTCTATTTCTTTATACTCGTTGTTGTTCTCATCTATTTCTAGTGCGCACTTCCTGTATTTGAACTCCTCCTATCTAATCCACAACACAATAAAATTACTCTCAACCTCATATTCACTCTTTCTACTTGGCACGCCCTCGCCAAACTTCGTCTACACACTTCTTCGACCCTTGCAGCTCTTAAGGCACAGACGCGAGAACTTGGGTTTGCGCTCCGTGAATTTGTCAAAGCCGTCTGTCCAGAATACAACGCAACAGCCCTGCCCAGTGAAGAGGCCGCACGCGCTCGTCGACAAGCCAACGAAGCAAAGAGGAAAGGCATGGAAACGACCACCAAAAATAAACGATCAAAGCAGGCACAATCTAAACGCAACGATGACAACCATGAAGGTGAAGGACAGGATGAAAACACTGTCAAGGTGCTCAACCTTTTCACGTACAAGCTACATGCCTTGGGTGATTATGTTGATGCGATATGGAAATATGGACCATCGGATAACTATAGTACACAACTGGTACGTTATCGCTACTGCCTTTTTCCAGCGCTTGCTAATAACTTCTATATTAGGGCGAGTCCGAACATATCAGCTCGAAGAGATTCTATACCAGAACCAACAAGGGACAGGGATTTGAGTATCAGCTTGCAACACATAATCGCCGAAAGAACATTATCCCTTGGTACCTACCATCCTCGTAACTACAGCGATCTCGACATCGAATTAGCAACTACCGTGTACGAGCTCGGTGGAGGGGCAGCTCTCCATGCGCTTGCCAAATCTCACCATGCAGTCCCCTCCCGAAATACACTTGCGCAATATCGTCGTGAATACCAGCTCAAAAACAGTATAGGCGAGCCGACCATGCAGGACTTTCTGGATAACATCGAGGTCATGTTCAAGGAAACAAGATGTCCAGAGTGGGCCGCTGCTTTGCACGGCATGTATGAGTCCTAGAATATTGGAAATCCAGCATCAAATCAATTAAATAAGTTAATAATACATTACCTCAATGTACACAAAATACTACAATATATTTGCACTTTGTAAGAGTTAGGAAGAGAGAGAGAAATAAAAGAAATGAATGAATGAATTAGAAATGAAGCACAAGGCTATAAGATACTTATCTTATCTTATCTCGCGCTTTTTCAGAGGCCGAGAGCTGTCTTCGTCAAATGCAGTGAC